>PVIW01009223.1:0-26597 GCA_004026585.1 Noctilio leporinus
TCCCTGCCTCTGCCTCCCCCTTCCCCCCAACCTCTTTCCCCCTGACCACTGAAGGCCTATTCACTGTATTCATATATTTGGTTCTGTTTTGCTTGTTGTTAGTTTTGTTCATTATTGTCCCGTAATGGGTGAGATCATATGGTATTTGTCCTTCACTGACTGGCTTATTTCACTAAGCATAATACTCTCCAGTTTCATCCATGTTGTTGCAAAGGATACAAGTTCCTTCTTTCTTTCTGCCACATAGAATTCCGTTGTGTAAATGTAGCAAAGTTTTTTGATCCAATCATCCACTGATGGGCACTTAGGCTGTTTCCAGTACGTGGCTATTGTAAATAGTGCCGCTATGAACATAGGTGTGCATAGGTTCTTATGAATTGGTGTTTCAGGATTCTTTGGGTATAGTCCAAGTAGTGGAAATGCTGGATCAAAAGGCAGTTCCATTTTTAGTTTTTTAATGAAACCCCATACTGTTTTCCACAGTGGCTGCACCAGCCTGCATTCCCACCAACAGTGTATGAGGGGTCCCTTTGCCCCGCATCCTCGCCAACACTTGTTGTCTGTTGATTTGCTGATGATTGCCATTCTGACAGGTGTGAGGTGGTATCTTATTGTGGTTTTAACAAATGGGACTATATCAAATTGAAAAGTTTCTGTTCAGCTAAAGAAAATATCAGCAAAATTCAAAGGGAACCAACTGTATGGGAAAACATAATTGCCAATGATACCTCAGACAAGGGTCTGATCTCCAAAATATATAAAGAACTAATGCAGCTCAACACCAGGGAGACAGACAGCCCAATTCAAAAATGAGCCAAGGACCTCAATAGACAACTCACTGAGGAAGATATACAAAGGGCCCAGAGGCATATGAAAGAATGCTCAACAGAGACAGGTGCTTTCATGGCAAGTTTTGCACTGACAGACAAGCTTCTTACAGAGCGGATTGGGACATGTCCCTCTCCTTATCTGGGATGGTGATAACTCAGTGTCGTTGCACAGGACAGTTGGAAATCTGAGAGGAAGAAGCATGGGTCACAGTATTTGAACGTACCTTCACTCTTCAGAGTTTCCACGGCGGGCAGGGGCAGGGGCAGCCTTGATATTCTTTCTGGTTTATCTTAATGATGCTATGGGAACCTCAGTAGCAGTTTGGCTGTTCTAGGGGAAAGAAACGGGCAGGGAGAGTCCTCTTAGAAATTTCTGTTTGTCACCCTCTTCATGTGTCTAGCTCATGAGTCTGCTCATACCATTCATTGTCAGTCCAGAATGGGTGAGCCTGGTCCTGCCCTCCAGGAGCTTGTGCTGTGACAGGAAGACAACCAGGGACACTGACACCTTCAGGATGATCAGCTAAGCCCCACGTGGAGGAAAGAACAGGGTGTTGTGGGCAGCTGGAAGGGGGCAGGAAGCTCTTCTCTAAGTTGGTGAAGCTGATGGAAGGTTTGAAAGGTCCAGGAAGCAAGCTCAAAATGGATTATGGGGTGGGGAGGAGTGAGGGCACCGCAGGAAGGAGTAGATTTGAGTGAGTGTAGGGGCAATAGGCGAGCTGCTGTGCGCCTCTGTGCCCCTGGGACCTTCCTTGGGGGTAACCTCAGGGAGACAGATGCAGTGAAGAGATCTGGGACTTTACAGCCAGCCTCTCCGCCCCACTACTGTGTCCACAGTCCTGGCAACTTCTGAGTCACAGCCGCACCAGAGGGTCTGAAGGGCAACTAGCTACCCTGCTCAGACTTGGGATGGGGTCACATCCTTGTGGAGAGCCCTCCACAAGGTGGCCTCCATGGGAGTTCTCAGGTGCCCAGAGCAGCTGGTCCTCAGGGAGGTGTGAGAAAGGTCTGCTGTGTTCTCTTTTCTAACAGCAGCTCTGGAGGCTTAGTTCTGCTGTTGGAGGAACACATGGGTTAGTGATGTGCTGAATGAACTGTGGAGGGTTCCCAGCACCTGCTTCGTCTCTCTGCCCTGTGGGTTCATTCCTATCAGCACAGCGGGTATCAACAGCTGCACACGGGGATAGAGTTCAGGCAGGGGGCCTGATAGAACTTCCTCGGGGAATGTGTTTAGGGCATGTGTGGCAGGTCACCAGATCAGGAATGTTGGGATGCCCATGAAGGTGAATCCTTAGCAGGTTGGAGGTACGGAAAGTTTACACCTCTGTGGATTCTGACCTCTGCCCTTCCCAGAGTCAGCAGGCCACTGTGATGGGCTTTGGTTCCTGTGCACGGCTGTTCCAGTGTAGGCATTAAGAACCGGGTCCTTTCACTTTGGTCTGATTCTTGGCTCCCCAGTCCCCAGGCCCCCACCCCTTACCCTCATCAGTGAACTTGCTGGGGGTGCAGTGGGAGGCCTGACTGTGGAGCAGGCCTGGTGGGAGGCTGACCTTTTGAGGTCCCCTTGGGCCGCATCTGCAGGGTGGGGATGAGCACCGGGGCTGTTGATGTCAGTCAGTGGGGGTTAGCCCCCGACTCCCCACCCCAGCGGAGAGGGCACTGGTTATTGTAAAAAAAGCCAGCCTGCACAGCTTGGACATAGCTATGGGGATTTATCTATTTCCTATAGTCTGTTGACCCCAGGGGCCACACACACACACACACATTATATATATATTTGAAGTAATTCTTTTTATTTGCCCCTCCCTTGAAATAATTTTAAACTTAAAAAGATAATATAGGAAACACTCTTTACCCAGATTTTCCTATTTTAACATTTTACCTCATTTGTCTAATGATGGATCTGTGTGTGTGAATACAGATCCTGTTTTCAGAACTGCTTGAGGGTAAGTTACATGTATTATATGTATATTTCCTAAAGATAGGATGTGCATATCTTGTAGTAAATAGCTACCTGGTATGATAATATTTACATTTGAGATCATACACTATGGAAAGAAGCTGTTATTTTATAAATGCTATTAAATCCCCAATCTTTTTTCACATGTAACTATATAATGCCCATGATGAAACATCTGTAGGTGATGGTGATGGCTCTGACTTCTCAGACTTTCCTTCCTTTTTTGAGTTCCTTTAGATGTCTTGAGTAGGTTTTAAAAGGTGAGTGAACTCAAACAAGGGCCTCCCTGCAAGGACCTTTCAGACTAAGCAGGAGACGGTCATGAATCAGATAATTGCATAAATGAGTCAGCACATTGCATGTAAAAATTATATGCAATTCAAATTTTAGTGTTCATAGAATAATGTTTTGTGTTGTCTGTGGCTGCTTTTGCCCCACAGCAGTGAGTTGAGTCAAAAATACTTCTTTGTGGACTTTTACATAGAAATTTTGCTGAGTCCTGGCATAAACACCTGTAGGAGGGATAGGAAGGAGACTACAGGAGAAAAGAAGTTGTGGGCTAAGGGGTCTGCATAGGGAATGAAGGGAGGATCCTGAGCTGGGAGCTAAAGGGAAGGGAAGGAAGGGGATTACCAGGAGGAGTGTAGCTCACCTTCCAGACAGCAGCATGTTCAAAGGTCCTGTGGCACAGGATGGAGATTATTAGGGAGGGACCAGAATGGATGTGGAGTTTTTTTTTTTTGTTTTTTTTTTTAAGATTTTATTATCTTCAGAGAGAGGGGAAGGGAGAGAGACATCAGTGTATGGTTGCCTTTCACCTGCCTCCAGCCATGGACCTGGCTGGAGACCTGGCTTACAACCTGATTGTGTTGCCCTGGCTGGGAATCAAACCAGCAACCTTGGGGTTTGCAGGCCAGCACCTTATCCACTGTGACACCAGCCAGGGCTGGATGTGGAGTTCTGCAGGCAGGCACTGACTCATTCTTCCTTTTCTTTTAGGTAAAACCTTTTTCCCAGCATGTTGGTGTCCCATGGAAAGTTGATGAGCTGCAGCCTGAGTGTGAAGGATCTGGAAGCAGTCTTCTCCGAGGTGTTAAAACCAAAACAAACATTATTTAAGAAACTCTGGCACATTTGTGTCAAACATCTACTCAGAATGTCACCGCAGGACAATCACCTCTACTATCCTCTGGATACCCCTTTAAAATGTCACGCCTTCCTCCTCCTCAAGAGGGCAAAGGGTAGAAATATGTTGACTTAAAACAATATTAATTTGAAAGCAACCATTGACAAAAATAAAAGAGATCAGAAGTTTTCAAGAACCCCCACGAAAAAGCCTGCAGGATGTTCATCTGTGTCTTTAGGATTTCTGACATCAGGCTCTCCAGGAATTATGACATTCTAGATTTTTAACCCTTTGGTGGTCTTTTGGGTTCTCGCCTTATATTGGGAATGACTGTATGAAAGTTCAAAGTGAAGGTGCTTAGAGCTGGTGAGCCCATAGCAAAAGTATACACATTTACAGCTTTTCTTTTTTCTTTTCTTTTTTTAAAGGGTTCAACAGAATTAGGCACAGCTAATTCACAAAGAATTTTGAATGTCAGGAGCTGTATTTGAAGTCGGTCTTGGCCAGGCTGGACTAGAAATCCACTGAATTCAGGAGCTACAGCCGGTGTGGGTCAGGGGTTCAGGTGGCTTCTGGAAGCAGGGACTTAGGTTGACTTCTCAGGTTGATAGAGGCTCCCGTTTTCCTGTTTCCCAAGGGTGGTTGCTTCTGCTAAAGTCAGTTGGCAGTGCCTTTGCGGAGGTGGGGGATGTGGGGGGAAGGGGGCGTCCTGCGGCTCTCTTCTCTCTGCAAAGGTGTTTTGTCCTTTTTTTGAGTCTCCTCTTTCCTGGCTTTCAGTAGGGTTTATGTATTTGCCTGTTAATTGCCAGCACCATTGCTTTGGATGAAAACTCTAGTCTTTCTCTGCTCATCCCTTTTTCAGATTCTTCAATTTCCTGAGAAGGGGCTGCTAGAGCTATAGGGTCCCTTGGTTCCTGAAGCCTCCGGGCCACAGTGCCCTGCATTTCAGGCCTGTAAGGAAGGCATGTTGGCCTCTGCAGGAAAGAGGGGACCCTTGGGGAAATCATTATGAGAGGAGCGCTCACTGCATGGAACACACAGGTCATGCCTCTTCCTCCCTGATTTCACTTCCTTTGTTGACTTTCCTTTTCCTTTTCTCTGTCCTGTTTGTCAGAGGGTGGGCCTGCTTTATCTCTCCCCTCCAGAGTGTCCTTATGGGTCAGACTGGTGTCTAAATGGGACCAACCATGTAGCAGCTGTGCACCCTCTGAACCTTTGAACGGAACTATGGCTCACACTTGCCTTTTTGACAACTGTCAGGGAATGATTAATGGGAAAGTTTGGATCCTCTGCCTTATGCACCAACACACCGGCTCCAGGTGCTATGTGTTCATCGCCATCCCTGGCAGAAGCAGCTGAGAACGACCTTCCAAGTTCTGAAGCTTCAACAGTACAGGCTCTTAAATAAAACAAACAACAGCAGCAATCAAAAACTCCTTTGATGTAGACCATGTGTGTATTGGTTTGGATGTTTTTGAGATGGGGGCCAGCAAGGTGCCTTTTGGTGACAAGTGATGAGGGGAGGATGTGGAGCCCAGTGGGAGGTGCCTGGACCTCGTGGTTCAGGAAAAAACTTAGAAATAAAATGGCCTTTGTGGGAGAGGGGAGGGAAAAGCTATTATTTAATATATATTCTTAGGCCCATGTAATCATTTCTTGAGAGTGGCCTCTGTGGTTAGTAAGTATTTGAAGAATCCTGGAGTATCTCCAAAGAATTAGGGAACTAATTATATCAGAAACTGCCTCTCCTACCTGGGTTGGCTTAAGCTTTCTAGGAGTAGGAACAGGGTAAGTTCAGGCTGGGCTAATGTGCCAGTAAGCTCCAGAAAGCAAAGCTCGTTGGCTTCTATTCTAACATGAGGTCCCTGGATGTTATGGAGAAGCTGATGTGTGAGGTCTGCCTTACTTTCCCAAGGAGCTGCACCTGTTCTCTGCCTTCTAAAGTTGTCCAGGGTGCTGTCTTGTTTTTAAGTTTTTTGTTTTTTTAATTTTATTGTTGTTGTATTACATCCATCCCTTTTTGTTCCCCTCTGTCCCCCTCCCCACCCACCCATTCCCCTCAAAGTCAGTCCCACCTGTTGTCCATTATACTAGGTTCTTGTCTAAGCTGCTCCCCTTCCTTGCCTCATCCTCCCCCCTTTAAGTTGTTTTTACGGTTCTCTGTGCCTTTCTTCTCTGATCTCTTTGTGGGCTGGTCTTCTTTAGTGTTTTATTTAGGTTCCTTTCTCTTTGTGAATATTTTGTAGGCTTTTGGTTTGTGGTTAGTGTGAAATTTATGCATATCATTTTTTTTACAGCAGTCTATTATAAGCCTATTTTAAGCTCATTGACGTTTAAGTTCTATTATAGTCTGTAAGGACTACATTTTTACTCCTCCATACATGCTTCATATTACTAATGTCATATTTCAGACCTTTATGTTTTGTGTATCTCCTAGCTAGTTATTGTCACTTGAGTTGATACTTTTCCTTTTAACATTCAGTTTTTAAAATGTGTGATTTGCTGTATTGGCTATTTGGCTTTATCTGTGAGTTTTCCCCCTTTCTCATATTTTCTTAATTCTGAGAATGTCCTTTCCTTTTCTACTTTAAGAATCTCCTTTAACATTTCTTGCAAGATTGGTTTAATGGTGATGATTAAGTCCTTTAGTTTTTGCTTGTCTGGGGAAATTATCTCCCCTTGAATTCCTTGTTGGGGAAATTATTGCAAGCTTTTTTTGCTACTTTGTATACTCTTTCTCTTAAAAAAAAAAAAAAAAAGATCAAGAACTTTATTGCTGAATGTAAACCATGGAGATCACTGGCCCCTATAACCCTGGGGAGTTCCCCTGGCCACCATAGTTTTCTTTATGCAGACTCACAGGTTTGCTGCATAGAAAGCAATCCGGGTAGAAGCAACCTCTGTGCGGCTCTACGTTCCGGCTGGTTGTGAGGGGCCACATGGAGCCGAGCATGAGCTCCCGGCACCTGGGGCACGAGACTGAGCAAGGAGCAGGTGGTTGTGGGAAGCCACGTGAGCGGAGCATGCGCTCAACACCTGGGGGGGGGGGGCACGAGCCTCGTAGAAGGAGCGGGTGGTTGTGGGAAGCCACGTGAGCGGAGCATGCGTTCATCACCTGGCGGGGCGGGGTACGAGCTTCCCAAGTAGGAGCAGGTGGTTGTGGGATGCCGCGTGGAGCCGAGGGTGCGCCCTTAGCCCTGAGGCCCGAGCCTGACAGAAAGACTTTGGCTTATCAGGGAGGCTAGTGGCTGTGGTGACGCCCTGTTGAGCCTCGTGTTCCCTCTTCCCGAGGCCGAAGGCTGCAGGCAGTGTAGCGGACCGAGCTGAAGCGACCTAGCAGGTAGGCCAAAGCCCCAGGCAGGGGTCCTGCCGCCCCAGCGGGTGGGGGACGTGAACGCCGCCTCAGGCGCGGGGAGCTCCCGCAGCTCCCAGGCCCCCTCGGCCCACCAGGCCTCTCTGTGCCGCCTCTTTCCCTCGACCGCCGTCGGGAGCTGACTGTCCAGGGCTCGCAGGCTCCCGGGAGCAGTTGCTGCCCGTATCCGTGTGTATTCGGGGTTGCTCGCGGGGTGGGTGGGCAGCGTCCTCTTACAGGCCCGGCCTCTTCCCCCGCTTGCGTTTTCTCCCAGGCGGTACGGAGCTGTTCTCACACCGCGTGGGGAGGTCGTTGCAAAACGACAATTTATAAAGACATTGGTACGTTACCCCCAAAAGGGAGTGGTGTGCCCTCCTTGCCCGCTTTGGTGGGATTCTTTTGCTTGACTATCACTTTAATAAAATGGCGGAGAAATGACCCGGAAGAGCGGGCTGTGGGGGCCCAGACTTGCCAGGGAGACTTGAGGGATTTGGATATTTCCAGGGCAGAGAGCCAGCGGGTGGGGGTTAGGGGTGTCGCCTCCCTTGTGGCTTTCGTTCGTCAGCGGACCAGAGGATGCTTGGTGAGGACGCTGCGCGCCGCTGTGTCAGCCGCGCCCGTCGGCGTGGTCGTGCGGAGCTAATCGACGCGGACGTTCCGGTGGCTGCCGTGAGCCGCACCCAGCGCTGCCGCCCGAGGGCTGGGCCCGCCCAGTACCTGGGCATGGCTCCCCTTGGAAAGGGCCTCAAAGTGTGACGTTTCGGGGCCAGTCTTCTCCAGGTTTTGTTGGTTGGCTTGCTGGCACGCTCCGTTTTCCCGAAGATGGTTTTTTTTGATGAGCTACGTTGATAGGGGTGGGAACGCCCTGCGCGCTTGTGTGTCTGTGGACAAGGCAGGCAGCGCCCCGGCTCCGGTTGCAGTATTCCGCTGGCCGCTCCGGCGTGGGTGCTGTGAGCCGTGTTCTGCTTCGTGGTGAGCGACCGTCAGCGTCTGCAAGGAAACGAGCCAGGTGGTGCACAATGCGGTGGGAAGGGGAATCGGAACGCAGACGCGATTCCTGGCTTCGCCGCTCATGAGCGATGTGAGCTTGGCCTCACCTTTTTCACCTGCAATATGGGAGCAAGCTTGCTTCTCTGGTTTTTGTGATCATCAAGAGGACGACTCTAGCAAAAGTGCGTGCCGCATGTGCCTGGTGCAGTGTCTGTCAGGAAACTGTCACTTCTGCTACTTCCACCATCTCGATCACTGGTAGTATTTGAGTCCCTTCTGTGGACCAGGTGCTTTTGCATCCGCTTTCTTATTAAGTCCTTTGGACTTAGGTAGGTGTTTTTCCTGGAACAGGCTTGAAGGTCTGCCATCATTTCCACAGGTCCAGGCCTTTTCCCACTGAGGACTGCATTGCCTTCCCCAGAAGATAACAAATTTCACATCAGCCTACCATGTTAACACCCTCTTAGTTCAGCCAGCAACATGGCCAGGATGATGATTATCTTCATTTTGTACTTGAAAGAAGAGGACTAGGAAGGTTTCATGCTATGTAGGGTCACCTGGTTATAAGGTCAAGGTTTTGGACCCTGAGTCTCCTGCACTCTTCAGCACTTTCCCCTGAAGGGGAGGAGGCTGGGGGTTTTCCTTCTGAGAGCAGGATGATATAAGATGTCTAAACTTTGGTTCAAGGACATTGAAGGTCCCATGTTCTAACTGGCACCCCACACTCTAGAGGGCCCCAATCTAATTGTGGTCTCTTAATGGGGAGAAGAATTGGCAAGGCAGAGGGGTCCATGCCCTTTCCTTTCCAGATCTCTAGAATTCTGTCTATATGTCCCTGAGCTGGCTTCCAGGACACCGTGCCTAGGTCCACTTGTGTGCTTATAACTTGGCCAAAAAATGTTCAGGCATGACTGGGTTGGGTATGCAGGTTGGGTTGCCCCTCATCCATTGTGTGGACCAGACTGGGATGGCAAGAGAAGGTAGTGGGTTGGTTCAACTGGGACCAACTTCAGCTGGGACCGGACTTCAGCTGTTCATGGAGGAAAACAAGGCACGTTGTAGGGCCTACTGAGCCATAGAGGACCGGGACAGGCACACTTCTGTCTTTTAAGGCTGGTGGAGTGGGAGGGATAGGAGGTTTGCACACAGAGGTCTATCTTGGCCATCCTCTGCTTTACTAAGGCATCTGCAACAGTAGAGCATCATCTGCTGTTTATTCTGCTTCCCATAGGTTCCAGACACAGTCTTAAGAGTTTGGGCCCTAAATTGCAGGCTCGAATCCTGGTTCTAGTATTTACTGTCTATGGGACTTTGGGCCCAGCTCTTACCTCTCTGTAAGCCCCTCCTCTTACCTGTAAAAGGAGAAAAAATAGCACCTGCCTCTTCTGGGCACCATGGACTGGATGCATTCATATCTTTAAAACACACTACCACCAGCACTGATATGTTAGTGTGTATGTCAGCACACTGAAGTAGCTTCTGTTATCATTTCTGCTTTACAAGGAGGAAACCTAGACTTTGGTAGTGGACTCACCCAGGTCCAAAGCCCTGGGTGCTATGCACAGTGCCACATCGCCACCCAATTGCTGGGGCTCAATCCAAGCTTGGGGCCAAGTACCAAGCCAGGCCCCTCTGCCTCTAGGTCCTGCAGGAGCTACAAAGTTCTGTGGGGTGGTAGGACTTCCGAGAGAGGGCTGTGTAGGGGTCCCCTGAGGCCACTCTTTCTTCTGGACCAGGCATCTGTGGTGACTGGTTCTTGGGAGAGTGGGGTCTAGGAATGTAGCTCCTGGGCAGAAGGGAAAGAGGAGAATGGGGTGGGGAGAGGAGGTTGCCGAAGGGCCTTCGGCTAGTCCAGCTCCTTTTCCTGGAGGGCAAGATCCATTTTCTAGAAGCAGCATGAAGTCAGCCCCACAGGAGCAAAGTCAGGCTGGAAGGAATGTTGGACCTGGGTAAGGTGTCTCCTTCTTCTCAGCCTTATCAAGGGCCTGTTAGAGGGGCCACCTTTAGGTGAAAAAGGCCCACTGTCCAAAAGGATCCCACAACCCCAGCAGTATGGCCTTCTTTCCTAAGTGTGGTGCCTATTCCTTGGATCTGGGGGTCTTGCTCAGATTTATGGGGCACCCCAATTCCAAATACTCAGTTCCATTTATTTTATGAGCATTTGAGAACCTGTCAGATCATGTAGGTGACCACTATATAGATATAATCTAGTTCCATTGTCTGCTAGGTTCATTAAGACAAAGTTGTAAAAAATGTGAATTTATTATAAAAATAATTTTTCATTGGTAAAATTTTGGAAGACATAAAGAAGGTAAAATAAGTTTATCTAGATAATAATAAGCCTTAAGATTTTGGTGTGTTTCCTAACTAACTGACTTCCCTCTTTCCTTTTCTTCTTTCGGTCATTTACCCACTCATCATTTGCACACATTTATTGACTGCCCACTTGTGCCATGTGCGTTGTCATTTGGGAGAATCAAGAAGCTGAGTCCAGGGAGGGCCAGATGTCACTTCTGGGGATGAATGAAGAGCTGAGACAGGGATGCAGGGACCTCAGAAGCCCTGATGGAGGAACTAGCTTTGCTTGTGCAGTGAGCAAGCTCTGGGCTTCGTGTGGTTGCCTTTTCCATGTTTTGTTTTGTATTTTTTTACAAAATCAGATGTACCTTTCCCCCCCCCACACTTATTAAGAGTGCCTCCCAACATTCATGATATTTAAAACACAGTTTTAAAAAAGAGAACCTTAGAATTGTATAGGATTGCACCACTGAGTGGCCCTGGCTTTAACCTGTATTAGCAAAAGCTATTGATGTGAGACACCCCATGGTAAAGGACAAGGAGTGAGTCCCCCATGGTCTGAACTGGCGGGTGAGAAGAGGTTAGATATTCATTAGTGTCCTTTACTCCTTCCTTCCCTTTATGCCCCTTTCAGTATTTCACTCTGAAACCTGGAGAAAAATGAGCCTGCCTGAGCTCAGAGCTCAGTTCGTCCTGATCTGCCAGGGACCAGGGAACTTATTCTCACTTCTCAGCCTAACTACCGCAACATGGCTGTGTGCACCTCTGACCCTCTGCTGGGCTCTTCTTGGCAGAGAAGCTGAGTGACCGTCTGCACATCCTTGAATGGAGCCCATGGCAGGCAGCTGCTCCATGTGGAGCCTGTCCAGTGAGGGCTCAGTAGGCAAAGTGACTTTTGTCCCTTCTAGACTCATCAAAACCCCACCAGCTTGCACCCAACCCATATAGGCCTCACAGCCCTAAGAGCCCTCAGTGGTCCTGATGTGTGGAGAGGGTTCAGAGCCCCTGGTCTCCCTGAGCCCTGTATCTGAAGCAGCTGCACATGGGGTGTATGTTCAATTTTATTTGTCCTCAGATGCCCATCCAATTATCCCAGCCTGACTGACTTGAGATTCCGTCTCTGTCATTTACTAAGTTCTATATAGTTATATGTTTAAAGCCTCAAAATGTCCAAATCAGAGTCTGTGGACTGAAATGTTGCTAAGTAGGGTGACCCATGGGATTTGTTGTGTGCATATTCAGGCTGGAGGGCACCTGGGGACCATGAAGCCCAGTGTCCTCTGTCTATGGTTTAGAACTCATGCTCACAGAATTTATGGAAATTCCAGCTTTTTACTCCACAGGGGGATAAAGTTCCTCTAAGATCAGATCATTTGTACTCAGACCCCCAAGTAAGACTCAGCTGGAGGCCACTGGCCTCCTCTTCCACCAGTTCTTCCTTCTACACTTGTGCCTCATGTTTCTCTGCCCAAATCAGGGGAGGATGCTGAGGGATGTGTCAGGGGCACACCTGACCCAGCTCAAGACTGCAGAGGGTGTGATCATTACTTGAGGGCCAGAGAATGGATTTGGAGCCATCTGTTAAAAAAAGTCAGATTCAGCCCACCACCTAGTGTAAAATAAAATCAAGAAATACAATTAAAAAAAAAAAGATTCTACCAAAGAAAAGCACTGTATTTCCCAAAGTAGTTGGCTTAGTGATCAACGGACCCAGGTCACTGAGTCAATTCTGAAAGGCATGAATTCACCAGGGGGAATAGGAAGCTTTGTGACAAGTGGTGAGCCCAATTTTTTTGGGTCTTGGCCAACTTCAGCTTCTGCTACAGGGGCTTTGGCTGCATGTTTCTCAGTCTGGAGGCCCTATTAGAGCATCATGCCTGGGCTGGGACAGAAGGTGCCAGGGTTGGGTGTCCTATGAGGGGGTTCTGGGGCCTGGTGGGAGAAGGTAGCGCCCATCCTTGGAATGCCAATAACTAGCCCACTGGTACCCCTGAAAGGCCCACTTAGGGTCCACTGTGAGGCCCATTGAGGCCAAGGCCACATGGCACATGAAGACGCATGAGAACTTGCCACAGAAGCCCAGATAGATTCAGGAAGCCTGTGGTCTAAGACTCTGCATTTCCAACAAGCTCCCAGGTGAGGCCAGTGCTACTAGTTCATGGAACCACATTTTAAAGGGCAAGGCTTCTAGGTGGGTTTTTCCTGTATCCTGCTTCATCGCCACTGCTTTACTTTCTGAACCCTAGCCCTGGAGATTAGGTCACAGCCCCATGATCACTGCTGACCCGTCCCCATTTTTGCCACAATCCTCAATACGAGGATGCTTTCTGGATGTTCTGGCCTGGGTGCCACGTGTACTGTCTCCACAGACCACTTCAGATACTTGAGGCTGAAAGGCTAGGATAAGAATATCACTCATGCCTGGAGGAGAACAGGGAGGTGGAATTTCGATGGGGTGACATTCTCCTCCAGGCCTAGGAGGCCACCCTGTTTGGAGGATCAGGGTTTCTATGAGGGAAGATAGTTCTGATGTCACAGAAAGGCCCAACTAGCCCAATAGGGGCATTGAAAGAAATAGGTGCAGACAGAGGAGAGAAAGGGAAAGAACCCTGGAACCTTTGATTTCAACGTCCATAAAGTTGTAAGTGCATGCTCTGCAAGCAGAGATAAAGAATCATGAAACTCCCGCAACAGCATAAACACATAGGTGTGGGATATTTTAAATATCTTCTGAGAAGTTCAGATGTTTACTCACAGGATAAATATATTAAGGAAATTTTTCTTTTTTTTTTTTTTAAGCGGGGATCTAGCTGATGTAAAAGGAAAAGTAGGTGGATAGATGGGGAGCTATGTAGATCCTGAGTGGGGTTGAATGGACAGCAGCATGGTGGTCCTTTGGCCTGACTCACAGGAGTGGTGGACAGTGAGGACCTGGGACCATGAGAGCTGCTTCATTTGGGCTCATATGGAAGTTCTGTACTCAGGGGTGTGTGAAATGGCTGCCAAGTGGGCATTTTGGGGTAGCACATGTCTCTGTCTGGGAAGACGTAGACAACTCTGAGTGCAAGGCAAGATGGTGTGACACCCCTGTACACAAGACAGAGGGAGACAGAGGAAGTTTGTATTTGAAGAAAGCAGCATGAAAATCCAGAAGTTCTCCCTCTTCTCTCCCCCAGATGAGCTCATCTGGCCCATTTCCCAGCTAGCATGTCCCAGGTCCCACCTGCCTCTTTCCAGGCCCCCCTGGATTCCCTAACTTTCTCCCAGGCACCAACATCATCCACATCATCTTTGAGTCAGTGTCCTTTCTCCTCTCTTCCTCTAACCAGCTGCTCACTGGTTCTTGTCACTTCTCCAGCCATTATAAATCTCAGTCTTCTCATAGCTCCTGCTCCTGTCCAGGCCCTCCCCCTGCAAGCTTGAACCTCTTCAGAGCTCCCAACAGGTTTCTTATTCCCTAGGTGCTTCTGCTGCAGGGACAGGGCTTCTCAATACTATCCTCAGGGGATGTTATCTCAAGCACTCTTGGACCCAGGTGCTCCTTTGGTTAATAAACTCTCAGTGGCTCCCCATTGCCAACAGATTAAAAGTCCAAACTCTTTAACCCAGCTTAGGAGGCTCTCTAGTGGACTCCTCGTTTCTTTTGCTGCTTCCTCCACTACTTGCTTGCATAGCCATTTTGTGTCCAGCCCATCTCCTCAGTTGTCTAGGGAGATGCCACACACCGTCCCTTTCCGGTCAAGATCCACTGCAACTTCCATTGTGTGGATCATCTCCAAGGCTGCCAAGTCCAGTGGAGATTTAAGATCAGGGAGTTCAGATGCAATTCCACTCCATGGGGTTTCTTTGGAGGCCTGGGGGCTTGTGGCTGTGGGGTCATCCTGTTCCCCTGGTTCCTGCCTCTGCTCACCTGCTCTGTTTACCGAGCTACCCTGGGTGTAATAAACCAACAAGGAAAGCGCACAAAATATATGGGAGCAGTCTTTTGACTTTCTGGAGAACATGGGGATATTCTGGGAAGGCCTAAGTTTGTGTGCTACACACAACACATGCACACACTTACAAGGGTGCCTTAGACATCCCTGCTTTCAAACATCCTTTCTGCCTCCTCACTGCTGAAATGTTCCCCTGGCCCCAGGTCAGTGTCCAGCATCATACTCTTGTCTACTTTTTGCCCACTCTCTCTTATCTCTGCTTATTCCTTTCTATCCCTTTCCCCAGCCCCCCCTCCAAATCACATTTCCCTGCTTGTTGCAGTTAGTTCACCCTCTTTTCTGAGTTGTAGAATGCTCTGACCGGGCTCTTGGACCTCACCTTCTGCCATAAGCACTGATCAAATAGCCTTCTCTCTCTTAGAAGGTGACAGCTATTCAGACCCCTTCCCCCAGGTGCTTGTCTCTGCTACGTCACCAGAGCATTCACTGGCCAGCCTTCCTCATGATGCCTCAACTGCCAGGAGTGGTGGGGGGAATGCCAGCCATGACCTGTTAATTCTTTTCATGCCAAGTTTGCGGTTTTGCCCTTGGACAGTGGGAAATGATTACTTTTGACAGTGACAATGACAGTAGCATAAGGACTTGCCGGGAAGGGCCTTTGGGAATGTTTTTGGGAGCAGAAGATAAGAGTCAACCAGCACTTTAAGATTAATGCTGTGTGACTGATGGATGGTTCAGGCAGCTGAAGTGGTGTCCAAAGGGAGACAAAAGAGGAAAATGCACTGCGTAAGGTAAGGATAGGCTTCCCAGTATTCTTGAAGGAAGAGGGAGCCCGTCCCTGCAAAGGAGCAAGGAAGCCCCAGAACAGGCTTTTAGGCCATCAGGCTTCATAGGAGGTGCTGTGGTTTTATACTGACATTGCTGATCTGTACTTTCTGCCATGGACTGGAGCTTAGTTCCCAGGGTCACACCCTCTCTCTGGGGCAGGGCTACCTGCTAAGTGATCATCATGGCTCCTTGTGAAGAATGATGTGGGGAAAGAGGATGATGAGTTCTAATGGTTCTAAAAAAATTTGGATTTTTTATTTCACTAGCAAGAGGATGCCTCCAGCATGGACACACCTGCTTTGGTATAGAACCTGCATCTGGTTCCAGGTTCATCCCAGAAAAGTGTACAGCAAGGGCTTGTTGCAGTGTAAGAGGGACCAGTTCTTTTCTGCCACATGACTCAGGAGTTTTAGCATCCTTGAGAGGTGACTCCCATGAACCTTTAGGGAGAGCGACCTGCCAGGAGTTCCTGGTAAAGAAGAATGTAAAGGATGGCTCTTTCTCTGCAGGAATAATTTGTGGCCTAAGATGAAATTATCTTCTTCCAGAGAAGGGCTTTTCTCTGCTTTTGATAAAGGCCTGCTGTCCATACCAGGCTGGGATCATCATGGTCCAAGTTCACAGTTGTAGGCCCCTGAATCAAACAGATGATGTGAAGTTGAACTGCACATATGCTGAATTGGCTAAGTTGTCATTCATCTTTACTCTGAAAGTGTAACTCCTCAGGTTAGTGTAAAGGAGGTGGAGGACGGCATGATAAGGTCTCTAACTTTGGTGCACCTTTGGAAGCTTAGCTCAGTTTCTAAACAGATTCATCTGTATCCACCAGGGCCCTCATGGCAAAAGCAGCTTTGAGGACTGGGTTTCCTGTTCTGGGTTTTCTTCTCTACAACTGTACCCAGTAGTTCCACACTACCTTGTTATTTCTTTGATGCGTTTAAGAAGAATGTTCATTTTATAATACCTTAAAAAAATTGTCTTCAGGGGATGGATTCATGGGCCCAGTGGGCCATTTCTAGAAGCAGAAGTCTTGGTTAATTCTCTTGTCCCTCTACCTGCTTACCTTGCCATGGGTCTTCTCGCCAGTTTCAGAGATGCCCACCCTGGGAAAGTGGGGTCCAGCAGAGCGTGAGGTGGCAGGGCACAGGGAGGCTGACAGGTCCTGGTATGCAGGTAGGGGCAGGTGCATTTGGACCTTTGGGGCAGGAATTGTTCAGATGTACAGCCTCAAGGCAGAGGTCTGCCCACCTTCCCAGGAAAGTTTGGCGGATCCAACATCTGGGCAACCCAAGGGATCCTCCAGATTTGACATCTTCAGTCTCCAGCTGCCAAGTCTGTATTTTTCTAAGGACTTTTGGGGACAGAGACAGCCCCGAGAAGAGAGGAGGAAATAGGACTGCTGGAGGGGTTCTTAAGAGCTTGGATGATCAGTAAGGAGGGATCAGTTTCCCTAAAGATAGAAAGAGTTGGCATATTTTTAGAGGACTCTCACCTAAGTCTATAGGTAGGGTAGGGTATTCTGTTTTTCTTTTCCTCCAAATTTAGGCAATGCTATAGAAAAAGAGGCCAAGCATAAATCAAATGAAATTACATTTCTCAAATCCATTCCAATTCTTCATATATATATATATATATAAGCATGTGCCTTCTGACCTGCAATCTCCTGCCATGTCTCATGGGTTTCTGTGCCAGTGACCCCTTATTTGGATTGGGACACACTGTATTTAGGTCTCTCTTTTTACACCTCTCTAATAAGGAGGAGAAGAGATGCAGTGGGGGTTGCTAAATTCAGAGGGTCTAGATGACAGCTACATGGGTGCTGAGGAGGCTGGAGATGAGCCCAGGGAGACATGAGGACATAAGCTGAGTACAGGTATTTTTTTCTGTTTAGAGCAAAATGCTGTGCATTCTGCAAAGTATGTTATCTCCATAAACTCTTACACTTTCTGCATATTTACAAAATCCTTTGTGGGCTGACTTGGTTTGAATTTGAGGTTTCTGCCACAATACTGAATGCATGGATGGATGAGGAAGATACTCTCATGTATCTGACCATTTTTTAAATCCTGGGACATTTATATGATTTACAGGTTTTCACTGTTATTAATGCTTTGAAAAACATTCTTTTACAAGCATCCTGTGATTGCCTTCTTTTTTTCTCTTTTATTGTAAGAATAAATTCCTGAAAATGTGGTCACAGGGGAAAAAGTTTTTGGTATACACTATCCTTGCTTCTGATTTTTCTTGAGTTCATACCAGCTTGTACCCTAGGAACCCACATGTGAGCCTTGCCAAGTGCTGCTGTGAATGTGCCTTGTCCCAATTCCACACTTAGCCCTAATGTCAACTCAGGTGTGTCCTAGAGACAGCCCAGGAGAAGAAAAGAATCAGGGCTGTCTTAGAAACCCTCAGGAGCAGAGAGGAGGGGCAGGTACCAGGGAGGTATGGCCTGTAGGCCATACTGATGACCCCTGGGACACAAGTCTTTCTCTTTTTTTTTTTAATGATTACCTCCACCTTGGAGTTTATTAGTTTTGTTTGTTTGTTGTGTGTTTTTTGTTTTTGTTTTTAATATACCAATTAGAACCAGGCTTCTGAATTTGCAAACATTGAATGGAGGTCCCCATGCTTCCTCTGGTCCTTCATGACCTCTAGGAAGATGCATGCATGCCCTTTGGTAGTGAGCCAGTTGCCCTTTTCAGTAACTGCCTTGGGCGGTGTGGCTGTTATGGACCCTTTTTAACTTCGTGATTTCACAGATCCTGCTTTAATTTATAAGCAACCAGTTTTGATCGATGCATTCATTCATTTCACAAATATTTACTGAGCACCTACTATGTGCCAAGTCCTGTTTTGGGCCCTGGGAACACACCAGCCTACAAAATAGACCAAGAAAGCCCTCCTTGTGTAGATTTCACATTCTTTTTGGATATGTTTAGGAAACTTTCACTCTTAAGTCATCAGAGTAGGCATTTCTCCCACTGCTCCTGCCATTTCCTCTACCCCAATCAAGGTTTTTTGTTTTTTGTTTTTTTTTTCTGAACAAGCAGGGTTCTCTCCAGGACTTGAGGACTTGCTTTGCCCACAGCCCAAGGTGAATGGAGGCTGGACAGATCCCTCAGTCAGGTTTATACTTACAGGGCAGGGCAAGTGGCAAGACAAATCAGAGCTCAGTGTCATCACCAACAGGCTTCCATCAGTGGAGGAGTATAGTGCTAGGGGTGTGAGGGGTGGGCTGCAAGCTGATCAGATGCAGCATACTGCATATTGCCTAGGCAGCTCATATGTCAGCTAAGGGAGTTACCATGGTTCATTTAGCCTGAATGCCAGGACCTGTGGTCATGGTATTGCTAGGGTTTAAAGATGTATCTTCAGAGGACTTCAGTGATTAAAAAAAGACTTGATCCAGTCACAGTATCTTCTGGATGCATTAATTTGCATTTTCTTTCTTTTGTGGGATAATAAATGGGATGTACAACATATTTGCATGATTGCAATTTAGCATTTCTGAAAACCTGCAAGTGACTGAGCCGCATGAAGACATGCCTGTCATCAGCAAGGCTGCCATGCAGGAGGGGTGTCTCCACATCATCTGCAGCTCATGGGATCACTTTATCACCATGCTCTAGGTTACAGTTCTACAGAAGGCCAAAGCACACCTGTGTTTTCCTGCCAGTTATCAGAGAGGACCTTCTCACTGTTCTCTGGTCTCAGACTTCTGTTTGAAATCATGCTACCCCTGTTCATAATCGTGAAACACAACTCTTTGCCATTTTCCCCAGACAAACTGAACCCACCAGACGTTTCTTGGTTTCTTCTGTAGACTTGGCTGCTTCAAAGAGAGGGGGTCATCCTGAGGCACATATGCTCTTCAGAAATGTCACTTGTGCCCTTCCCTTATACCGTCATAATTTGGCTTCTCCCAAGTCCCATCTTGTTAGAGGTAAACAAGCTTCTCTGAAGGTCTAACTTTACGCAATTGTACGACTAATGGTGTTCATTGAAGTAAAGGGCTTTCCATTTACCCAGCTGTCTCCTAGAGGAGATAACGGAAGTGATGGTTAGAACTTTGGGGGATGTAGAGGGAGAAGACAGCCAAGGGTGTCTGGAATCCTTTCTCAGGATGCAACCCACCTGAACCTAGTCCTGCTGAATCTGGCTGTGAGCCCATCAGCAGTTGCTCTCTATGAATTGACAGGGAGAGATGGCTCTGAGGAGGGTATGGATGGGGACCACCCTCCCCTCCTCAGAAGACAGTCTCTGGAGAGAAGGGAGGGTCCGCCTCAGGTCTGGTGAAGCTGCTGTGTCCCAGAATTGGGGGCGGATGGGTAAGGCAAGGGTGGTTTCATGCCTTCCTTGTTGCCAGATGTCCTCTTCTAAGAGGGCAGTTGGTGCAGCTCAAGGGACACACTTGTGCAACATGAATAAAGCAGATAGGGTTTCCCATGTGAAGGCATATTTCAGGATATTTTGATGGGGACTGGCAAGAGAGTATGTATCAGGTTCTACAGTGTGCAGCACGCCAACACATACTTTACCTGTGTTTTAAGGTGCAAGCTCTGGAAACATCCTACAGGGTTCACAAGGCTGCCTGAGCAGCTGACCCAGGGTGTTTCTTCTCCCCTTGCATTCCTACTGGTCGTGGATGGTGCTGTGCTAACAGCAGTAGTTTTCTTCCTAAGGCCTACTTCTCCTCCAGAAGATATTTCTAGGGTAAAGTCAAAGCACCATTCTTCCTTCCAGGGTTCCTTGGTTTTTCTTTTACACACCACATTCCCACTGGCCAGTATTCTCTAGGGCCTGAAGAAGGAGCTTGGCAGGCAAAAACCTGTTGGGTCACGCTGTATTTGATCACTTTTTTGGATTCCAATAAAAGATACCATTGTTTCCAGGAGGTCACTTGAAATATACAGATGGCTTACTAATAACCACAGTACCAAGACCAGTGTGAGGCCAGGCATCTTGAAGCCCTGCCCTGGCTCCTGTATCCCCAAGCTCAGCAGCTTTCTGTTAACAGCTTCTTTAGTCAGAGTCAAACAAGCTGTGACCAGAACCAAGAAGCAGCAGGGTCAAGTAGGAAGAAAGGGCTGAGTCCTACAATAAACTGTGATACTTATCTATTTTATAGCAAATTCCCTGAGGTAAGCAGAGGCTGCCTTGTCTGTTTTGTATCCAGTTCCCTTTCCAGGAGCTGGTCTACCTGTGAGACTCTCAGGAGATGTTTGTTCAATTGAAAAACAATCCTCAATTAGGTGCCTTCTTAGAACCAATTTCTGAGTCTGCCTTTAAATTCAAATGCAGAAACACAAAAGCCAGGGTTGACACCTCCAAAAGACTTCAGAGAAAGTTTATGAATGTGTAGCCCTTCACTTAAATCACCACCTAATTTTCTTTCCCTAGGTTGTCAATATCCAGAATTTTAAGTAATTGAGTATCAAGTTATTTATTTGACTGATAAAGGGAAACTCAGGTCTATGTTAGGGCAGGTCAAACTGCTATAGAATAGACCCAAAATATAAAACTCAAACACAACGGAATTTTCTTTCTTTCTCAAATAAAAATCCAGAGCAGATGTCCTTGATTGTTGAAACTAGGGGAGGTAGTTCTGCTGTGTGGATTCCCCCGGGGACCCAGGCTGATAGCAGCTCCATCATGTTTAAGGGGCTTCCAAGGTTGCAATATCATCACCCTTCCAGGTCATGGAACATGGGAAACATGGGGGAGGACACCTCCGTGGTTTTATGGGCTACCTGGAAGTGGCACATATCCTTTCTGTTCACATTGAGAAGAACATGGCTGCACCTAACTGGAAAACTAGGTCGTAAGTAGGTGTTGAACTAAGCACCTAGCAACCTTGAAAACAGAGGATGAATTTGAGTGGATGTAGAGAGACTTAAAAGATTTTGGATTTGGAAGAGATCTTAGATGTCTGTTTGTCCAAAGACCTTATCTTTTTGCTCAAAGTGCTCCATGCCCCTGTTACATGTCTAAGCTGACTTTCTAACCTAGGGTCAGGAGGAGTACTGAGCATAAGTCTATGGGGAGAAAATGGGAAGGATTTCTTCCCTCAGACATATTCTTTCTTAGTCATTTGACAAAAATGACAACAAAGGAGAAAATAAATCTGGAGGAGCTGCTTGCATGGGGGTGCCCCCTTTTCGTGGCCCTGGGAGACTGGGACTGTGTCATCCCATGCTTTAGTCATGCAGGGCTCACTGTGCTACATCACTGGCGTCGTCACAGGATCCCTGCAAACTGCAGCAACTTGAATTGTAACTGCAGCTTCCAGCTGTCTGTGGTTGTGTTACCAGAATAACTACTTTTTGAGGTCTTGGAGAAAAGGCAGCATTAACCCATGGATGATTTTAGAAGGCTTTCTTGCATCCTGTTAGCCTGTCTCAGAAGTAGTCTTTTTCTTTAGTTTGACCTCATTTCCTCATGTTTCTTCTCTCCTCACTCTTTTCCACCATCCCACTCACTTTACAGAAATCCTCCAATTCTGGCATATAGGCCAGGGCATGGTGTAGTCAGCATTTCTGTAAATGCCTGTGTATGACAGTAGGTGTGTAAGAACTTGGGCGACTGCAGTGACTTGAGCTGGAGACATAGATGAATGTAACCCTTGGGTGGCAGGGATTGAAAAAATCTCTGTACTGGACTAGTCCCTGATGACTAGGAGCAGAAGAGACTTGGCCAGAGGACAGAACAAAAGAAAGGGCTCTGAAATTCACTTAGCAATAGTGAACTTGACTCTAGAAGGGTTAGGTCCTAGTGGGTAGCATCCTGGGGCTTGGGGCTATGTGGGCAGTGCCAGGGAGCCGATGATCTCAGGGGTGAAACTCGCAACTCAGTGGAGAGGACAACAGCTTCCCAAAGAGATGGGAAGGCTAAGGCAATCATAATAGATGGCAGCCAGGAAGGCAGGGCAGAGGACGGGCTATGGGTCACTTCTGCCACCCACCCTGTGTTTCCCCAGGGGCTTTTCAGATGACACTTCTTGCTCCTGAGAGGGTAGAAGGTAGGACAGGGATGGGGAATCATTCCTTGTGTCCTAAGTGAAAGGGTGTCTGATGAGTTTAGTTTCACCCTCTTCAAGTAGGAATTTGATAGAGTCCCAGCTGCTTCCTAAACTCCAATCGTTGAGAAAGTGGGTGACAAGCTTGGTTCTATTTGAGACTCTGGGTCCAGGAGCCCAAATTCCCTGAGCAATGGTCCCACAGGAGAAACTGTGTTTCTTCAGCAAAGAGGAGGAAGGGAGCAAGCATGTCATCTGGAAAAGGCTTAGAAATTCAGGTGCTGTGTTTCTGCTGCGCACATGGACTTAGGACCTGGGTACAGGACATACCTCAAAGCAGGTTTTCTCAAAAATTCCCTTTGCTCCCATTTTCTTTTCTACAGTCACTGGCTGTCTATCTCCACTCAGGGATCATGACCTTTCCCCCCTCAATCTAGAAAGTGACAGGAGATTTGCAGGGGTGTGTTGGAGAAACATGAAATTCTGGAATGACATCCAGAGAATGGGCTCTGCTGAGACAATTCATCCTGTGCCTTTTCTGTGGTTCAAATTCCAGTAGGAAAATTTTTAGTGTCTGTTCCTCCTCCCCTGGCAGCTCTATCAGTGGTGCCTATTGGTTTACTATGACATATTACCCCTGTCCACTCTACTTTGCTTTTCACTTTATTCCTTTGGTATATTGTAGCAAAGTCACACCTGTTGCTCTTAGACGTAAACTGTGAGCTCCCTGGGTGGGCTTCTATTCCCAGCAAAATGGAAGAGAGGCCTCTTACCAATTCATTCTAATTTTGATTGTTTTCCTCTAAAACCTAAGAGGAGGGATCTAGGATGTCCAGGACCCCAAGGGATACCACCCATCTCTAGAGCACCCAACAGCAAGTTGTGAAAAAATTCAGAGGGTCTTGAACAAAGTTGAAATAGTTACAGAAAACATCAGAATGCACTGCCCATAGTAGGGTAATTATTGTTTTCTGAAACTTATGTTTCAGCTTTGAGTACCCCAGTGAGTGTAATGGGTGCCCACATGAGATGTATTTCTCACTGTGGTTCTGGTTAAAACAAAAAAAAAAACACCTGAATGACTCTCATGACTTGGCTGATTCCTACTAATCCTGTAGTCATGCAGAGTGAGAGTGAAGCCTAGGATGGGTAGTGGGGAGGCCCCAGAGAAAAAGGTGAGCCTTTTTATCCACTTCTGAGAACGCTTCCTCTGATCCTTGAGGGTCTAAGGTCCTTGGACCCAGCCTTTCTGGGCTTGGGGACCACCAGGAGCCTCATGCCCACATTACTTCTGGGAAAAGAACCTTCTAAGAGAACCTAGGTGGGAGGAGCTGGCCTTTGGGAATTTAAAGGGATTCAGCACTGAAAGCATAAATGACATGGCCAGGTCTTGTCCTCATTTTCATACTTCCTGTGGATTTCTCAGGTGCACAGACTGGAAGGAGAGAAACTGCTGAGCTTGGGAGAAAGGAGGGAGGTGAGGTTGGCTTGCTCCCCATGCTGGTGCTGGGCTTGAACACTCCTTTCCCGCAGAGGGTGGGAGATTGGAACAGGCAGCCTTTGGTGGTATCTGGGCCCATTTTCCTGGTAGATCAGACTATAGTTGCCTCGGAAGACCCTATAGGGGCAGAAAAGAGTGGGGCAGGAGGAATCTTCCAGGATGGGAGCTCACAGTTTATGTCTAAGAGTGACAGGTGTGTCTTTGCTACAATATACTGAAGTAAGAAGCAGAGAAGAGTGAATGGGTTGGGGTGGGTCCTCAAGGGAGGAGGATTTTATGGGTTCCCTGAGTCATAAGAGTAATAAGAGAGGCCTAACTCATAATGGAGGCTTTCTTGGCATAGGCATTCTGATGGGAACAAGGGCTTTGTTATGATTTTTCCAAACTGAAGCTTCTTTAGAAGATCAGTTGTAATTTGCCCAAGCTGCAGGCTAAAACGTGGCTAAGAAGTGGTGCCCGAAGTAATTTCCACAAGTACCTTCTTCCTCCAAATCTTTGAAGTTGGAGTTGGGAATTAATTTTCTTTTCCCCATGCCTGCCTTCCTTTTTTTCTTGGTTTCCTCATTTTTGAGCTAGAGGAGGTCATTTCAGGGCCAATATTTACAAAAAGGTGGGAAGAGTGAAGATGTCCTGAGCCACCTTCCTCTCAGATGTTCTCCTAGGTTGTAGATGGGAGACCTGACTGGGAGAGATGGGTCCCTGCCCCACTTGTCCATGTGAAGGGAAGTGAGGTATGCTTGTACTCGAGAGCTCTCCACAAGATTAGCACCCAGGTGTGCACCTATACATTCTGTTTTTCACGCTGCTCCCCCTTGAAAATATTTCAGAGTGTTACTACAAATCCCGGAAAGTAACAACACACCCCCATTCCTAACTGGATGGACTGTTCAGAGACAGATTTTTGGAATCCGTGACTACCACATAATCTATGCCAACATAATCTTTCCCAAACACTTCCTTTCACAACAAACAAAATAAGCAAAAGAGGAGCAAAACTGATCCCAAGATATAACCTTCTTCAGGGGAAGCCTGTCTTCCTTGGACTGGAAGGTGGGGATGGCACTCTGATTCTGTTTTTTTTTTCCTCCTGGGCCCAGGTCTGCCAACACTGTCTTGCAGGTAGGTGTGGGTATCATCGAGTAAGGAAGGAGCACACCTGGCTGTTAAGACTCAACCTACTTCTAGAGGTTTAGGGGTGTGAGTGCTTTCTCTGGGTGAACAACTTAGTCTGGAGATTCAGAGGAAAACTAGGGAGAGGACAGCATTACTCCACTGGCAGTGCCAAAAAGCCTTCAGTGGTTTTCATTGCCTACTTAGGTTAGCATTTGAAGACTCTCTTCACTTGAAACCCTTGAAGGCTGTTCTGAATTGAACCCCTTTCAGTATTTCCTGCAACATGACCTTTCTCAAAAGCCCTTCTTCCCCCTGGTGGTGAGGTCATGCATGTCCTTTTCATATCCATTTCCTCCCTGTGGCCACAATCATTCATTCCAGTCATTGAATGTCAATCTTTCTACCCAGCCCAGCTAGGGGCCCTTTCACCTTTCCCAGTCCATTATGATGGTTTCTGTACATTAATTATATTTGGCTCAATTCTGTCACTACCTCTTGTCTTGGCATATGTTTGAATCTTGATTATTAAAGCAAAAATTTCTTTAAAAAATATTTTATTTACTATTTTTAGGAAGAGGGAGGGGAGGGAGGCCTAAAGGGAGAGAAACATCAATGTTTGGTTGTGTTTCACCTACCTCCAGCTACAGACCTGGCTGGAGACCTGGCTTGTAGTCTGGTTTCCTGCCCTGACCGGGAATTGAACCAGTGACCTTTGCATTTGCAGGCTGGTGCCTATCCACTGAGTTACCAGCCAGGGCCTGGAGATAACCATCTTATACATCTTGGTAGGTATGCTGCCTTTTTTGATGATCATTAATAAAATTGATACAGTGCTGTCAATGTTTCTCAGTTTACAAGGTTCAGGTTATAACACAAGTATTTTGCCCTTCTGGCATCTTCCCAAATACTGACCACAGCCATCCTATTGAATAAGAGAGAATCACAATGTAATGATTCAGTTTCCAAAAAGGTGTTCATTCACAATCCCATTGGCAATATATGAAGACTGCCTTTGTCACTGGTGTCTGAGAAGCTTTCAGACATTTGTGAAAGCAAGAGACGAAAGCATTGGATAAGAGCCCCCATCCAAACTTTTTTCAAGGGGGAATTCTCAGGCAGGCAGGAATGGGCTGGTATGCTCTGTGTGTGTGTGTGTGTGTGTGTGTGTGTGTGTGTGTTAGTTATCCTTTCCATAGATAGCTCTGACGTTGCTGGTATGATATGCTGGAGCTGTCAATCACCTGCTTCCCAGGAGGGTAGGTTCTCTTGAAGGGGACCTGAGGAGCATAGCACCCCTCCCTGACCCATGGGCTGCTCCACTTTACCTGATCAGCCATGAGTTGAAAACACACAGCAAAAATGGTCTCATTTTGCTGATTTGCCTTTTTCTAATGGATGAACCTTGAGGTCAGCCTTTTCTTGTGAATTTTGTTATAGACTTGTGTTTTTTCTAAAACTTGTGTGTCTGGCTTCACTGTTCCAGATAACTTGCCTTATTGATGAATAAAAATATTTGCTATATTCATTTTCTTCAACATTTTAATCCATTTATCAGTTTCCTTTCTATTTTATGCAGGATGTTTTGGATGTATTTTTAAGTAACTCAATCTTCTGTTATGATCACTTTCATTTGCTTCATGCTCAGAATG
>PVIW01009223.1:26697-53734 GCA_004026585.1 Noctilio leporinus
TTTTTTTTTTTTTTTTTTTTTTTTTTTTTTTTTTTTTTTTTTTTTTTTTTTTTTTTTTTTTTTTTTTTTTTTTTTTTTTTTTTTTTTTTTTTTTTTTTTTTTTTTTTTTTTTTTTTTTTTTTTTTTTTTTTTTTTTTTTTTTACATTTAATACACTGGGGTTTTATTTTGGTGTGTGATATGAGGGAGGGATCAACTTTGATTTTCCCCCCTTTCAAATAGCCACATTTCCCAATTTCACTTTTAAAGAATTCAACCATGGGGCGGGGGGACAGAGGGGAGCAAAAAGAGGATGGATGTAATACAACAACAATAAAATTAAAAAAAAAGAAAAAAGAAAAAAAACCCATACAGCTGAAAAAAAAAAAGAATTCAACCATTGCTTTCTGGTGATTCCTTTCTCAGACTTATGCTTTAAGAATCTACATAGCAGATTTCAGGATTGTCTGATTCTAATTCATTGATTGCTCTACAGAGTCTTGCATTAGCACTACTATTTTAATTGCTGTATTAACAATAATAGTTTAATTTCTCCTAAGGAAAGCATCTTCTTGATATTATTTAAACAGCTGTTAGCTATTCTCATCCCCCCCCCCAGATGAGATATAATCTTTTCTCAAATTAAAAAGAAAACTCTGGGATGTAATTAAAATTGCATTTCACCTAAAAATAACTGGCTAGCCCTGGCCGGTAGCACAGTGGGTAAGGCGCCGGCCTGCGAACCCAAAGGTCGCAGGTTCGATTCCCCAGCCAGGGCACATAACAAGGTTGCAAACCAGGTCTCCAGTCAGATCTGTGGCTGGAGTCAGGTGAAAGGCAACCATACATTGAAAAAAAAAAAAAAAATAACTGGCAAGGATTAACAGCATTAATATATCTTTCAATATATATTTATGTCTTTCCATTAACCTTTCTTTTTTATTAGTCTCTCAAAAAAGTTTGTTTTAAATATAGGTATTGCACATTTCTCATTAGTGTTGTTTCTAAATTTTTTCATTACTCTTATGAAGTTTCCCCCTCTGTTTTCTCATTGTTGTTGCAGTATAGGAAAGGTATTGATATGGGAAATTTTGATATATTAATCTTGTATTTTACCACTTCCTTAATGTCTAATTCATAGTAAGAATATCCCAGTTGATGCTCTGATATTACCTTGGTGCTTAATCATATTATAGTCTATGGATAAACATTGTTTTCTCCTTTCTAATAGATATAAAACCATTGTACTCAAACAAGTACAGTGGTTGTACTTGTTTGAGTACAAGTTGGCATGTTGTCCCATTTGCCTCAAGGACTCAATTTCCATATTACTGTTTGCATTTATTTTGAAAATTTAAGTAACCTTAAAGGACAGCATGTGATTTTAAGCTTTACCAAAATGAAGACTGGTTTTAAAAAGCTTGAACAATGCTGTTTGGAGTGCCAAGGGAACAAGGTGGCCTTGTATTTCAGGATAGTCTTGTGCTTTTCTCAACTGTTTGAGGATATGGTTCCTGATGAATCCCAGGAGTGTGGCTCCTCTGTGATGCTAGGTAGGTGCTGTAACAGTCTGCATAGCTGAAGTAGGGTTGAGAGCTGCTGGGAAAGCTGAGAAAACCAGTAAGGTTGAAAGTGCATGGGGTTGAGATAGCATGCATAGGCTGGCAGGAACATCAATTGTCCCAAAACAAGCCAACCTACAAAAAGCAACCCCACATACCACTCTTTGAAACTTTTCAAAGTTCTCGTCATGGTGCCTTTCCATCAGTTGCTCTAGGGAGACATTTCCCAACTGTTTACGAACTCAGAGAGGCATCTGGAGGAATTAAAGGAATTAAAAATCTGTAAATATTTTCAAATGATCCTCCCTGCCTTTTTTTTTTTTTTTAAGATTTTATTTATTATTTCCAGAGAGAGTGGGGAGGGAGAGAGGCAAAGAGGGAGAGAAACATCAATGTATGGTTGCCTTTCACCTGCCTCCAGCTATGGACCTGGCTGGAGACCTGACTTGCAACCTGGTTACAAGCCCTGGCTGGGAATCGAACCAGTGACCTTTGGGTTCGCAGGCTGGTGCCTTATCTACTGAGCCACCAGCCAGGGCCCAAACAATCCCCTTTTAAAGCAAAATGTGGATGTTCTGTGCATGTATTGATTGCACCCTAGGGGTAGCCTAGGAGTGTGTGAGCGTCTTTGGGACTCAAGTTGTGGAGCAGAATAGAGCTCAGTTGATTCCTGCCATGTTTTTTTGTTTTGTTTTGTTTTTTAAGATTTTATTCATGAGCCCGGGCTGGAGACTTGGCTTGCAACCTGGTCATGTGCCCTGATTGGGAATTGAACCAGTGACCTTTGGGTTCGCAGGCCAGTGCCAATCCACTGAACCACCAGCCAGGGCTCATGCTGCTTTATGACCACCAAGCAGTGCAAGCTTTTTTCCTTAGTCTCCTCTTATTTGAACAAGGCCCACAATGGATTTGTTCAAAGTAGGAAGCCAAGGGGATTCTGATATTGAATTACAAGTTAATGTGGAGCACAGACATAACAATTTCTAATCATCTCAATATCTCAAAAGTTAAAAGAAGAGTAATAAATGGGGCCCAGTGTGATATAATCTATGGTGCTGGCCCTGGAGTAGAAACAATTATTTTTGTGTTCTTCCCCTCCAATTTATGGTGTGAACTACATTGAATGCTATCAGTACTCTTTATGAATAAATGGGATTTTCTGTTTAATCTTTTTAGAAGGACAGCCATGGGAAAGTGTTCTATTTTCCAACTCTTAAATAGGGAGTTGGTTATGCTAAAAAATCTTAGAGTTCAGCTTTAGATAGTTATTTTTTTGTTGACATATACAGATTAAATAAAAGATCACCAAAGGGTGACCATATTCCTTGAACAGGCAGATTGTAGCACACACAAAGAATGTAAATGTAGGTTTCAATTATTTTTTAAATTAAGAGAAACTAATCTCTCCCCTATAAACAACCACTTGAGCATTCATATTAGTTATGCAGAAACGTAACAAGCACTTGTTTTTTATTGATTTATTACAAAACTTTCCATGACTTGTTCTGAATCTCCTGAATGTGAAGCTAATTTGGTGAAGAAGCAGACTTATTTGCATGGGAGCTAGGGTCTTTGGCAAAGAACTCCAATCTCTGAGTCCTGATATTCAAAGTCCTGAGGTCTCTCAAGGATCAATATGAGGGTGGACCCAAAGCCAGGCATAAAATATTATCTTGAAGAAAGACTGATGATCCAGGCTCAATATAAGCATAATGCAAGGAGGGTGTGAGTTGGGGAAAGGGTTGTGATTTTAGCATGATGTGTGGCAGGGGTGGAAGCAACCCTTGACCCAGCCACTCAGGCACAGAGGATATGCTTTGGAAAAGCAACTGGGTATGTGTATCCTCACTTTCATGCTTGAAGGTGAAGCACCCTAGATTGAACACCAAGAAAGTGGGGCCATCTTCTCTTGAAAAAGCCTGTAGCAAGGGCATAGTCACTGTGGGCTAGCCCAACTGGTGGGAACCACACAGGGCCAATGTTCAACAGTGACACCACATGGCAATGAGCCTCTACATTGAGAGAGAAGGGCAAATCCAAGTGGCACTTATTGAACCAATTCCCCAAAACCAAACTTTCTGGCCTCCTTTCCTGTCAAGGACTCTAACTGGAGAAAGGGTATTGAGAGAGAAGTGAAACCTAATTCTCTGGATTTCTGGGCACTCCCTTCTTGGAGATGAAGGCCTGTGAAGAAGGCCCAAGCCAGCAGGGATCCCCCAGGGGTGAAGGCACCAGGAGCAGGGACATTGTGGGTTGTTTCTATTTCTGGAACTAGGTACAAAATCATTAGGCATTTTTTGAAAACAAATGACAAAAATGCACAAGATAGAAGGGCCAGCAATACAGTAGCAGTTTAGGGACCCCAGGTTTTCATGTGCAAGGTGGTTGGTTGGTCTTGTCAGGTGGTTGTCGTGTTTCTATTTAGTCTGGAGTCTGGAGAAGTGGGTTATGGAGGACATTTCCCTCATGTTGATAGAAGCCCCAGTGACCTTTCAAACCCTAAGTCTGCTTCTGGTTGGAGTCAACATGAAAGTTATCCGTAGGAGAGCCCTTTCAGCTAATATTTTGGAATGGGAAACCATCACCACCTAATTAGCTAAATTGTTGAGAAGTCTTAATTCAATTGGAAGAAGAGGGAACAATTTTCTCAAAGCCCTTTCTCCATTCTAAGCTTCACTATTCTTAGATCATTCTGGGTGTTTTCCTCCAAGTATTTAGACTTATAAACACCAGTTTGGGTGATTATTTGATTAATGTCTGTCTCATCCCTCTAGACTATGGATTTCCTGGGGAAATCCTGAGATGGGGAGATCCTGTTTGCCCATCACTTTATCCTCATGAAGGCACAGGAGGTTGAAGTTATGTACATAAAATGTTGGGGAATTAGCTACCTATTTCTAGGTGTGGGATGGGAGATGGTTTCTGGGGACTTTCAGTGGCCCTTTGTTTGGATTAGGGGACTGCTCAAAGTTGGGGAGCATGTGACTAATGGCAGCTTCACAGCTTTGTATGGAAAGGACTCGGACCCTCGCTGACACACTAGTTTTAGACTGTAATACTCTTGTGACTTCCTTGTCAAGATTGATTGGGGCAGGGAGATTGATTGGAGAGGAAGAAAGATGGCGTATCTTGGGCCCTAGGAGAGTTAGAGCAAGTAGGGTGAGCAGTTGCCCTTCCCTTAAAATGTCATCTAAAAAGAGGGCTGTGACATCTTGTTGGTTGAGGAGAAGGCCAAAGAGTAAAGTAGAAACTGGCACTCCCTTGGGAGGCCTTCGACTGAGGGCTGCATCTATGTGGGGGGACAGTTTCTGCCACCATCTCTCTAGTATCCCCCCATTCTCCAAGTGCTGGGAGCCCCATTATAATACTCTTGAGGAAGAGCCACTTAGGGCTGCTCCCCTAAGGAAATGGGCCTGAGCTGCTGATCTCCTGAACTTGGTCCCAGGAAGGAAGGAACAGTTATAGTAGCCAGATTTATAAAAGTTGCTAAATATCAAAAGACCCCAATCTCCTGTTAATTGAAAAAAGAAGAAAGAAAGCACCAAAGCAAAAAGGGTGCTGGTGCTATTGGTGCTATCAAGTTAAGGCAGGAGGAATGTCATTTACCTTCTCCCACTTGATGGCAAAGCTCATCATCCCATGCTAATTTGGGAGAGGGCAGGGATGGGAGGGAACCTGGCTTGGATCCACCAGTCAACGTCGCGTATTTTCAATTGTTGATTATTTGTCTGCCTGTCCTACCCAGACCTGAGTGTTGGAGGCAGGGTCTGACTTGTTCATTTTTTGTCCCCTGGGCTGGTAGCCTGTCTCTGCCAGAAGCATTCAGAGTGGGAATCCTGATAGTGTTGTCACCTGGTTCCTATCCAGGTGAATGTTAGTACGATCACAATAGAATCATGGAGACATGGAGCTAGGTCATATCGTGCTGACTCCTACCTGTGTCTTCAACAGGTAGGAGACAGAAAAAATACTGAGTTGGTGTAAAGAAGATAAAGCTCATGGCTTTTCACAAAATGATGGGCTGCTAGTGGCAGAGGGTCATTTCCACCCACTGAGTCCAAAGACCTCATTTTACATCTAGGGCAAACGTGGCCTGGAGGGCCCTGTGCATTTCATTGCTTTGTGCCAGCCTTTCTGAGGCTGGGTCCAGTGTGCATCCACCCAACATAGCTTAGAGGAGCAATCACTGTCACCATTTGGTCACAGGCTACGATGGCTTCTATGGCTTGGAGGGCTGCCTTGCATGACCACCCCTCAGTGGGGCCAAAGAAAGTTTTATGTATGATGATATAGGCATGTAAGAGACTTGAGATCTAGTGTCAGCAGGGACAGCTCATGTTTAGTAGCGTGAAAACCAAAGTACAGAGGGAAAGACACAGGAGCACTCACTCCAGAGCAGTTTGCCCTCCACACAACAAGCCCAGGATTGGGAAAAATCCCTCGGACTTTGGGCTGGACTGTCCTCTGATCATCATCTTGAGCACCTTCTACCTCCTCCCATCCCTGCTGACTGCCACAAAGCCTGCTCCCTCGCCTGGGGGCATTTGGTGCCAGTGATCACATCCTGGGAAAGTTCTCCTACCTGCTGACCACTGATGTTCTTCCAGAGGCAGTGGCCCAGGGCTCTGGGGTGGTCTGGCAATACCAAAGAAAAGTGAGGAGGGACCTCCCATACCCACCAAGTATGAATAGAAATGACACTTCACAGGACTTAGCCAGGCATGAGCAGCAAGAGAAGTGGTCCAGATGTGGTTTGGGCAAAGGTAGGCTTGGCCTTGTTCCTGCTTGTAACACATTTTCTGCAGAGATCCCCTTCATTCTCAGAAACTATTGGCCAAGAAGAAAGGCACAAATCACAAGAAGTGAAACTGGTCAGGCCTTGCACACTCCACTGAGAAAAGTGATGCTGTTGTTCCCCAAGGACAAGTCAGTTCAGAGGCTCAGAGGGGCTCCAGGTAACACACCAGCTGTCTTCTGTGAACTGCTAGGGCCTGCCCTGGCTCCACCTCTGTTAAGCTTTCTATTAGTAGAGAAATGCCCGTATTGCTCAGGCCACAATGATGCCCAGGTCCAAGGAAAACATTCTGAAGTATCTGCAGAGATGCGGGGGAAAGTGAGAGAAAAAATATGTAACCTGACTCATCCCTCTTATGGGATCCCTGTGATTACTGTATCAAGGAGGCAGTATTTCCATGTAAGCCGACCTGCCCAGTACTCCTGCAGGTGAATGCTTCTGACTGCTCTCAACGAATGGCAGATTCCCCATTGTAGACTAGCACTCAGTTCTCCCAAACTGGAAACCTGAATGTCACCTTGATCCCAATGCGGTCAACAACTCATGTTAATTTTCACTCCCCAGCCCCTTCAGAAGAGATATATCCATGGTCTCCAGATGACTCCAGATCCTGGCTGCCAGTCACAGGGTCCCCACCGATCTCCAAGTCTCAGACTCAATCCTTCCAGACCTTCCCATGCACCAGTGGCGATTCTCCCCTGACACAGTTTAGCACTCTTGTTTCTTCTGGCTCACAAAACCTTCAGCAACTTCCCATTGTTTACAGATTGAAGTCCATACTCCCCAACTTGCTTTGGGTGACCAGACCCTCCCTGGGTAGCTCTCCGCTGGCCTCTTGCGCTTAGTCTCTTACTCTTCATAAGAAGGCATATTGCATTTTTGTCCAACTGTTTCCTTCCCACACACCCCCATCTCCTCTCACTGTTGAGAACCTCAAAACTTCATTCATTTCAGCTTACATCACCCTCTGCAGTTGCCTGGCACTCATTAGGAAACTTGCGAGCTGGTATATTTCCTGCTATCTTGTAGGGCTGCCTATTATTTTTGTCTTTCTCTCCAAAGACACTGTAAATTCCTTGAGGGCACGGATTGGGTTCTATGGCTCTCTGAAGCCTCAGCCTTGGACAAAGGGGCTTGAAGACTGCAATTTCTCACCCTGCCGGCTGGTGGGTTACAGATTTTCCTGTGACCCCTAGGGTCCAGGTCCAGGAGAATTGCAACATTCAGTGGAAGAGATGCATCCATTGACTCAACAGTAATGTCCATTTTGGACTGGAAGACACCTGGGCTGAGATGAAATGAGGAGGTAGAAACAGAAGACAGCGGAGCCTTGAGTTGGCTCCTTGTGACTGAGGGGAAAGAAGAAACTCTCTATACCCACCAAGAAGGAATACCAACATCCCCAGAGTGGCCACAGGGGAAATTGCTGTCACTATGCGGAGCATTTGTCATGTCCACTCAGAGTTTCTGGATGAGCCAAGGAGGCCAATCTGGCTACGAGTCAGTGGAGAAGTGGGTAGGGCTGGAAATAGTGTCATGAACACAAGTAGCAATTGTTTAAAGATCGTGAAAGTCCCAAACTGATGCATAGTGACCTTCACCACTTAGAGAGGAATGGAAAAAAGAATGTGAGTGCAGACATGGGGCCTTGGGCTGCGGCTGCAAAGGTTCCTTGCCTGCACTCACTCTGCCTGCCCAGGGGGCGGTGGCGTGGCCATATGGAGAGGGCCAGAGAACTGCAGACTTGTCAAGTGATTCCCAGGGTCTTTTCCTCTTTATGTTGAAACTGAACATCATCTTGGATGTTTCCCAAGCTCCAGCCATTCGAGGTGTGGGTGACAGCCTGCCCTCTGCTGGATTATTAGGGTCAGGGATGGTCTCTGTTATGGAAATGGTTTTCTGGGTGAAGAAAAGGGGTTGGGGTCTCAAAGGGAGGGTCCTCAGCCCAGCAGGGGGAAAGTGGGCAAAGGTTGAGCCCACATTAGCTGTGGTGCTGTTGTCCTGGGGATGGGACAGCGCCCTGCTCCCAGAAGGATCTGATCTTTTCTTCATCATGTGTCCACTTGTCCCTGCCATCCCCCCATCAGAGCTGCTGAGTACCCCGCAACCTTGTCAGTGCCCAAAAGAGAGAAGAGGAGGGTGAGGGAAGCTGAGGGGAGACAGCCATGCAGAGGGATGTGGGGGAGCCCTGCCCGCTCCCAGCCTGGCCTCTGTGAGACTTGGCTGGGAGCAGACACTCCCTATGCAGTAGGGCAGCCGGATTCCCCACAGCCACCCCAGGGTGACATGGGGGCCAGTGAGGGGCCTCTCAGATCAGTTCAGATTTGGAACTTTCCTTGGTATTCCTTCAGAGTACAAAGGCATCTTTTGGGGTGCAGGACTGAGGAAGACACTGTACTCATCCCACATAGTGCTATTTTTCACATTGCGGTTCGAAGGCCATTAATGGTGTTGTGAAATAAATTAAGTGGTTTATAGCTAGCATTTAAAAAAAATATATATATATATATAGCTGGCATTTTAAGACAGACTAAAAACAAAAGTATCACTTGAAGGGAGTTTTTTTTGTTTAACAGTTGTATGTCCATCTACATCTATCCATACCTGTACCTACCTATACCTATATCTATACCTATATCATATGTAAATATCTGTACTTGATGATGAAAAGTTTATCATATTTCTTACTAGACTGGCCTAGACTAGAATATCACTGCTGGGCCCTGCTGGTCCTCAAGTATCGTAGAGAGACCAAACATTCGAGGTGTAGGTGACAGTCTGCCCTCTGCTGGATTCTCGGGATCAGGGTTGGTCTCTGTTATGAAAATGATTTTCTGGGTGAAGAAAAGGAGTTGGGGTCTCAAAGGGAGGGTCCTTGGCCCAGCAGGAGGAAAGTGGGCAAAGGCTGAGCCCACATTGGCTGCAATGCTGTTGTCCTGGGGATGGGACAGCGCCTATCCCCCAAGGCCTTTTTTGGTCTCATAAATAGGAGGCCTGGGATTAGGTGACCACATCCTCAATGGGTCGTGACTCTCCTTGGTGAGAGGACATGCTGTGGGCCTCTGGATGGAAAAAACTGATGAAAAACCTCCTAGAGGACTCCAGGTATACCTCAAGCTGTTTAACTACTGTGGCTCCCCAACACTTAGAGGCTCATGTTAGCTTCTGAGATGTACAGACTGGAAAAAGAGAACCCAGTAAAACTTGGAAGACCTAGTGAGGCAGAATAGGAAAAGCGTAAGTTGTCAGGAAGTTGTCAGCAGCTTTCTGGGACATGTGAGCTGTCAAGTGAGCCTAGGGAGTGGGCAGGAGGAACAAACACTTGTCTTTGGTAAAAGCATGCAATTAAAGATCAGCTGGCAGAGTGGAGGTGCAGAGGAAGGGACCTTCTTCCTAGCAAAGCAGAGTTATGGGACTGTTGAGAAGGCTATGGGCTAAGGGACAAGGGGCTTGGGAGGGGGCAGTCCTTTCCAGAAGCCTTAGAGCGGGTGCCTCTGCTAGCTGCAAGCTGCATTAGAGAAAGCCAAGAGTGCAAGGTGGATCATTTGTTATAGGAATGCTTCACTGAGGATTTGAGAATAGCTTCCAGAATTCTGAGAGAGAGGAATGTGTGCGCACAGGCACACACAGGGTGTTCCTGCGTGGTGTCTAGCGGGTAACTGCAGTGGCTGGGGGATGCCCCGATGAGGCACTTTGAATCAGGGTTGAACGAATGAATGCTGCTCAGAGGATGGCACATTTTGTGTGGAAAAAAATGATACAGTGTCATCTCGCACACCACCTTGAATATACTCATGAACTGCATGATTAATTTACTTGGAATGGTTTCAACTCGATTTCAGAATTATTTGTGCTTGTTAATTGCTATATAAACAAAAGTGATTCAGAAGTATCACATCTGGGGTGTGGGAGCATTCAGACTTGGGTCCTGCTTTCAAAACTTAGTGTGCCTTGTTTTTTCAAAAACCTCTTGTTTCCCAACTGATAAGAGACCCTTTCCTTTTCCTCATTTTTCTCCCTCCTCCCTTGCCCCACACCCTTTCCAGGGCTACCTCTGGCTTTCCAGTACCCAACAAAGAGGGTGGAAAAAATTAACTGGACAAAGAGAAGGTATTAATGGTGGTGTTGAACCTATTCCAGGCTGCTTCTGAGGCCTGGTCAATTGTAACTTCCATTTGCTTCTATTTGGGAACAACAAGAAAGGGTTCAAACTGCCTCTGATTCATTACTGAGCTTGTTAGAGCATAGGAGATCTGCATGGTAGTTAGTATGTTATTGTTGTTTTTATCATCTCTGGCTGCACCCTGAAGCAGCAGTAACTGCTCAATAGAGGCCATTTCTCATGAAATATTTTCACAAGCACTTCTGAGCACCCTGTGTTAGCCAGTGCTGTGCCCATGGAGGGACCTGAGCAAGGGGAGAACAGAACTGTGTCCCCTAGAAGGCTCAAGGTGTGCTGAGTGCATTACAGAGGCAAAGACAAAGAATAAAGGACCGTGACAGCTAGAATGAGATCAAGAGTGCCACTCTCTGAAATGGAATTTCACTGCTGTTGTTGCTTTAAAATGGGCTGCATTTTGCAGATGAAACATTTGTGTTAAGGGAGCAAGTTTTTGAGACCCTTAGGAGCTTCAGTTTTCACAATGTGAACTTGAAGCAGAACTATTCTTCATGGGCAAGAAATACATGGCTAGAGAAATAAAACCCAGAACCCAAACTGGCAACACTGTGCCTCTTTTAAGAATAACTTTTACAAAAATGTGAGACAAGCATGCATGTCATTCTCACTTGGATAGTATGTACTGAAGGACTGTACCAGGATTCCTAATCAATGGTTTGTGTCTGAGGTCCCCAAATTCTGCCTGAGCTGCCCCAGGGTACTGCAGTAAATGCTCAAGAGTGCCACAGAGTATTTGAAAATTTCCTGAGTGAACACAGTACATTTGTCAGATACCATGTTCTCAAGTCTTTTGCACTTGGCTACCTGTTATTGGAACTATCAGGTATTTTATTTTAGGCTAGGGGTCACTGTAAACTATTAGACAGTGAGAAAGCCTTGAACTGAGAAGGCTGAGCAACCTTTTATGGGTTTAGTTGAGACACCAGCATGTACCTAAATATGTGCACATGTGGCACATGCTTCATCTTGTTTCACAGCACAGCCATGACTCCTGACTTTTGGCTTAAGAAAAAACCACTTTGCTCAGTGGTTCTGACAAAGGCTGTGAACTTTTATCCTTGGGGCTGGCCTCCAAACAAACACACACAGGTGGGCAGAGTCTACCTTTATACCGTCTGATAACAGTGCCCATGCCCCCTCCTTCTGGACCCTATCAATTCTTCCCTGCTGGGTGCCAGCATGATCTCTGCTAATGGTACCCTCCCTCCTGTCAGCTTGCCCCTGCAGACCCTAAAGTGGCCTGTTCCCCTCTGCACCCCCATCCCAGGACAGTGGATTCTGTAGCCCAGGGCCTTCATTTGACTGTTACTTTCAACTGCCATCAGAATGTTCCCTCGCTAAAATTCTCAGCAGTTGGGACTCTGGTTCTGTAGCCAGTTGGACTCTCAGGCCTCAAAAACTTGATCCAGACCATGCTAGGGGAATGGGCACCTAGGACACCAGAGATACTTGGTGAACATGAGATGAGTCAATTTAGCGACAAATCCCAACACAGGTTCTAAGCCAGTCATGGCTACACTTGATATCTCCTTTATAATACCTGATCATTTTCCAGGGGCTCACCCTGACTTAGCTGGGAAAAAAACAACAAAAAACGATGTGGGAGCCTTGGCAGGTCTATGAGAGATTTGTGGCTAGGAGATATTGGCTTCCTCATACAGCCCACAGAAATAGGGCAGGGCTATTTGGAACGTATATGTACTGGATTTAATAATCTTTTCCCTTCTCATGGCGATAGGGAGAGAAGACCTGATGATATCTCCACTTCCCACCAAGGGAGGCCCAGCCTCCCAGGCTGCTGTGCTATGTTGTCCCTGTGACTCACCAAGTGTGTGCAGGGGCTGGGAGGGGGCTAGAGGAGAGGTCAGCCCTGCCTTTGACACAACCAGACTCTTCAGTGTTACCACCCCTCAACCTCTGGCAGCACTGAGAGGGTGTTTTAAAGACAGAAGCCCTTGTCTATTCCATTTTTTGAGTACTTTGTTGAAAAATTGAAAAAGAAAAATGCCAAAAATTGGTACAAAAATTATAAGTGGTATATCCTATTTAAATGCATAATAAATGAATGTTCTTAAACACAAAGAAGCACAATGGCTAGGCAGCCCCTCATGGGGAGAGAGGGTTCACTGCCTGTGGTTTGAGGCCCCCAGCCATGTTAGGTCCAGACATCTTTTTTAGGTTTCCTGCGTAGAACGACCAGAGTCCTATATGCCTCTGGGACAAAACTGCTCTTGGGCAGGGAATGTTGCCCTCAGGCTGGCCTGGCTTGCAGTGTTGGGATAAGGAGCAGAGAAAGGGATACCCTCAGGGCAGTACCTGGGACACAGCCTCCTTGCCCCTCCCAACTGGGACCAGTCACTGGGGTATCCTTGCCCTCCTTACAATGCAGGCAAAGGAACTTCTCCGAAAGCCTTCCCTTGGCCTGTGCTGTGTTCAGACCTCAGCTCCATCCTCAGGGCCAATTTCCTGCTGGTTCCTTCTGTGAAGGTTCCACAGCTGTTGGTTCACTGTCCGACAATGCCCACCTTGGTCAGGTGTTGCACTAAGAGCTGCAGATACCAAGATGATTCCCAATGACTGTCCTAGAGGTGTTGATAGTTGAGAGCAAAGCACAGCGCGTGAATCATGGCCATAAAGAAGTGAGCACTCTGCTCTGGTTGTGACAGAATTACAGAGGGGGCCCCATCCCTCTTCCCCAGGGCCTAAGTTTCTGAAGAGGTTCTACACCAGAGGAAGGCTGAACTGAGTCCTGATTAAGAAAGGATAGCCAGGCCAGGGGGCTATAAGATAATCCATGCAATGTGGGACACGCAGTTTAGCAAAGGCACAAAGGAGTGATGGAGCAAGGGTGGGGACTTCGGGGGACCTGAGTATCAGGAAACCAGAGAGAGGTGGGCATGCAGAGGGAATGTAGGCAGCTGGGGGTGTTACACTGTAGAAACGAGTGAGTGGCAGGTTAGCAAAGGGAGCAGACTGGTGTTTAGGTGAAATTGTTCTTTAAAAACAAATACATTGAGGGAACATTGGTTAATAACATATAAATAGCAGGTGCACAGCATTATAATTTGATATCCGTATAGGTTGTGGTGTGCTCATTGGGTGGAATTCTTTGGTTGCACTCTGCAGGGTGCAGATCTAAGTAAAGCCATGCATGAAGGCTACTTCAGTGGGCCAGGCAGGAGATGAAACAAACCCTAAATGCAGGGAAGGAGGACAAAGGCTTGAGTGGAAGAGATGGGTGATTTGCATGTTAGTGATGGCTGCAGTAGATGCCACCATCTAGGAAAGGAACAGAGTTGGGGGGTGGGGGTGACACTTGCATTTTAGGAGAAACAAAGAGCATGTTGGAATACAGTAGGGAGCTAGGCATTGAGGGAGCAGGTCTGAGAGCCTGAAAGGGCCAACCTAGCTGAGGAGAAGATGAGGTCTCTTGTGGCCTGGGGGAAATGGAAAGGAAAGTGTGTATCTTGCTTTCACAGCCAGAGCAGATAACAGATGCAGCCCAGGGAGGGTGAGAGGTCCAGTAGTGGGGAGAGGTCCCTGGGAACAGATGGGTAAGCAACCAGCAGAAGAGCTAGACAGAGGCAGAGAGGCCAGGGCAGGGGTGGGAGAGCTTGGGAACCCAGAGAGCACTGTGGGGTGGCTGTCACCCATGTAGCCACTCCCACCATTTTTGGAAGGGACTGTTTGGAGGCAGTGACCAGAGCCATCAGGGTTGGTATCTGTCTAGGGTGCCTCAAAGAGTCAGATGATGGAGGCAGTATTTTTTTAAGTGCAGTGGGGTGGGGGGGTATGAAGAAACAGAAAACAGTGAATTTCAATATTCTAGACACTTGACCAAGATAGGAAGTAGAGAAAGGAGAACACTCATGGTTGGGGCAATTAAAAAAAATTAAAGATAACTTTCATTGTCCCCTCTCACTCCCTGCCCTCCAAACCTGTTGCATGTTCCTTGCATGGAAGCTATGAAATAATGTAAGAAAGAAGAAACTAAAAGTCACCTGTAATTTTATCCATTCGAAACATTACTATGAAACCTGGGGGTAATTGCCTTCCAGATTGTTTTGTAGTAGAAAAGGCATCCCACCGTACATTCTCATTTTGCCATGTAACATTTTCACTTTTTATTTTTTCTTTTCTTTGCGGGGGATGTTGCTGAGGGCCTGGAGGCTTTTACTTCTACACTGGTCCACAGGGTGATGGGCGGGCCCACTGTAGGTAGGGCCAATGCTCCAGCCTCTGGCCAGATCTGCCTCCATCTGCTCCTCTTTCTTGCTTCTTCCGCTGGAGCAGCTGCCGCTCCCCAAACTACTTTGTGTGCATGAGTTAGTCCAAGTGTTCACAGCCCCAGTTGTGCTGCTCCTGATGGCTGGCCAGAAAGTTGGGGAAGCTGTCAGACTTGCCCTTGAGCAGTCGGATGAGGTAGTGGGGGCAGAGGTCCCACTGCTGGAGCATTAGCTGCGCATTGTTCATCCCCTGCTGCATGGCCACTGTTTCTCGCTCCTGCCCTGCAGGGAAGCTGGAAGTCAGGTGGGCAGGATGGTGGGCACCCTAGGGAGGGCTGACTCCCTGAGGTATTGCTGAAGTATGCCCCATGGCTGTTGTTGCCACAGGGTTACCTCATTCCTACCCAGAAGCACTCCCCCTTCCACCTAGAGTTTCTTGAATACATTGCTCCAGCTGAGTTACTATTCTTCCAAAGCAGCCTTTAAAATTTCATTTACCTGCCTGTCTAATCTGTATGAATACAGTGGTTCAAAATGCAATAGGTAAAGAACATTCAGTAAAGTGTCCTATTATCCATTGCCTCTGAGCTGCTTAGTTTTCCTCTCTGGAGGTGTGACAGATGACCTCCCAGTTTGTGTATTTAGATGCTATTTAGTTTTATTTTGCTATTATACTAAGGCTCCTATTCTAGCTAAATCTTTGCACACATACTTTATCTTCTTAGAATCAAAAATCCTAAAAGTAGAATTCCTGGGTCAAAAGGTAGTACCAATTTTTAGCAGAGGGACGCCCGCTACCCTGGACAGCGCATCGCCGCCCGCCGGGGTCGCTGTGCCGCAGCCGCCGCGGATCATGGAGCATCTAAAGGCTTTTGATGATGAAATCAATGCTTTTTTGGACTATATGTTTGGACCTCGAGCTTATTCTCTCCAGTTGGGAAGGAGGCTACAACTTACAATGTCAGGATCTTGCCAGTGCAGGGGGAGCCGATACCCGGGTAGCCAAGGTGTTATGGTGGTACTACTTCTCCAAATTAATAGAGTTCCTGGACACAATTTTCTTTGTCCTGCGGAAAAAAACCAGTCAAATTACTTTTCTTCATGTGTATCATCATGCCTCTATGTTTAACATCTGGTGGTGTGTTTTGAACTGGATACCTTGTGGGCAAAGTTTCTTTGGACCCACTCTGAACAGTTTTATCCACATCCTTATGTATTCCTACTACGGGCTATCTGTGTTTCCCTCGATGCACAAGTACCTTTGGTGGAAGAAATATCTCACTCAGGCTCAACTGGTGCAGTTTGTGCTCACCATCACCCACACCATGAGTGCTGTTGTGAAACCATGTGGCTTCCCCTTCGGGTGCCTCATCTTCCAGTCATCTTACATGCTAACGTTGGTCATCCTGTTCTTAAATTTTTACTTCCAGACATATTGAAGAAAGCCAAAGAAGAATGAGATGGAAGTGTCACCAGCAGGGAAAGAAGTTAAGAACGGGTTTTCCAAAATCTACTTCACTGCAGCTAATGGAGTAATAAACAAGAAAGCACAATAAACATCAAGTAACAGACACAGCATATATAATAGCCTAACAGATTCACTTGCTTCTAAGGCAAGAATTGAATTGAAAGTTGTCTATGTTTTAGCATAAACTAATTTCTTTTGAGTTAATAAATCATTTGTACCCAGAATGTATTAGTATCTTGCTGTTAGGGTAACCTGTTAACTGAGTACTCTGTCAGCACTGAGGTGAGGATGAACTCTGTAGACCTTAGAACTGGTGCGACATTCTCTCACTTTTCCTCCTCCCCCCAGAATTAACCCCTCACCAGAAACTGTCTTCATAATGCCTTACACACACACAAAGCCAGGAAGCATGGAGCATAGTTTTCCATGGCAGGTCTTCAAATAAAAAGTTGTTTTCGTCACAAAAAAAAAAAAAAAAAAAAAAAGGTAGTACCAATTTTTAAAAAGTCAATACCAGATTTTGCCTCCAAGGAAATTGATGTGAATTGACAGTCCTACAGCAAAGCATGAGAGTATTCCTATCCCTGCCCAGCCCTCCACCCATGTTATTAAAACTTGATTTCTCCAACTGTGCCTCCAACCTGCACTGGGTATTGCTTTTTAGGAGAAACAAATAAAGGACACGGGGTGGGGGATACAGTAGGATCCTAGGTGTTGAGAGGACAGGTCTGAGTGCCTGCAAGGGGCTAGCCTGCCTGAAGAGCAAAGATGCAGCCTCATAGTGGGAAAGGTGGCTGCATCGTCACTGAGTGCCTAGCCCAGGGTCAAGGCCCTTCTTCATTTTCAGAAATGCCCCTGCAGAAGGAAGAGAAGGCCACAGGTCATGAGAAGCATGAGGGTGGCAAAAGAACCAGAATCCGTAAGTGAGGGGCAGGGACACAGGATACACAGGCTGGATTTTTATTTGTTCAGTGTTCTCGCTTTCACCGAACTGACTTCAAAGGCAGCTACTTCTCTTTGGCTTATTTGTATACAGTAGACACTAGACTATTTTTCTAGGCTACTTAGAGCTTTAATCCTTAAAAAGAGCAAGATAATTTGTTTGGCATTATATAGTAACTTGTCTTTGGGTTCAGATTGCTGAAGGTTACCCTTCCTTGCTTCCAGTCTGGTTCTTCAAGTCTGGGAGACCAAAGTTAACCCCCTGTGCCCCAGAAGCACCTTCAAGGACTACAGGCTTCCTTGAAATTCACATCCCAGAGAGCTGGCCCAGGAGTTACGTGAGACGCCCCACATCCGAAGAATCCGGAGTCATATTTCGCTGCTATAGATCTCTTGACCCCAGTTGTTAATTCCCATTGATTATTCTTTTCAAATATTGTTTTTCCTGAGGCCTTATTTTTGTCTCAGGTGTCATTTCTAGACAGAGCTTGCACTCCAGTTCAATTTTTTTTTGTCCCTGCACTAGTTTCTCAGGGCTCTCTTAAAACTAGTTGGCTTAAAACAATGAATTTATGTCTTACAGTTTTGGAGGTCAGAAGTCTGAAATCAAGGTGTCACGAGGGTTGGTTCCTTCTGTAGGCTCCGAGGGAGAGTTTTCTGCCTTGCTGCTTGCTTGTGGTGGTTGCCAGCAGCCCTTGGCGTTCCTTGGCTTGTAGCTGCATCACTCCAACCTCTGCTTTTGTCGTCACCGCGTGTTGTCTGCTCCGTATGCATCTCTGTATATCTCCTCCTCCACCAGTCATTGGATAGGGGATCCACCCTAGTCCAGCATGACTTCTCTTAACTCATTACATTTGCACACACTGTTTCTAAATAAGGTCACATTCTGAGGTTCTGGGTGGACATAATTTTGGCCAGGGTCGGGGGATACCTTCAAACCCTTGGAATCTCTCTGCCTTCAGACACCTCCAACCATCAAGTCATCCCGTGAACCTTGTCAAAGAGAGCCACTTTTCTCAAACTGAGGGTGGAACACCTCACCCTCACTCCAAAACTTTTAAATGGCTTCCTACTGCTAACAGATAAAGTCCTATCTCTTCAGCCGAGCTTTAGAAGACTTGTCGTACTCTGGTCCCAATGACCTTTTTCACATCCCATTTCTCAGTCTCCTACTCACACCCTCCAATTCCATTTGCAAGGTCTTCTACATTGTTGAAGATGATGTAACTGTGCTCATCTTATGCTTTGTCCTCTGTCTCTTGCCTAGATGCAGTCCTTCTCAAACACTTAAAACACCCACATCATGTTTTATCTTTCCTCTCACATGAGAACATTTCCAGCCAGCCAAGGGGGAAGCGCTCATCTCTGCTCACAGGCAGACCTGACTGCATATTCCTCGCCATTCAGCCTGGGGTGATACTATCCTCTGTTGGAACTGAAATTTTACTCGAGGATACAACTGTGTCTTATACTTCTTTGGGCCCTTAGCTTTGAAAATGGGGTATTAAACTGTGTGGCTTCATATGGTAAATAACTGGGTGCTACTGCTGCTGTGTACATGCAAAGGGATTGATTGGCACCTGCAGCCATTAGGGCGACTATGTTTCAGTGCATTAGCTGAACCCCATGATATATAGACATGAAGAGCCCTGCGCTGAGATGAAATGATGGGGAAAGGAGAGAATGGTTGCTGTTTTGAGAGTCAAGGACAGTGGTCTTTCAAAAGAAGAGTGAACTGACCGAATCACCATAGGAAAAGGAATACTCAAGGCTGGGTGCTGAGGGGCATGGGGCTCAGTAGGAAACATCAAGAAATTGGGGGATCCTCCTGCCCTGTCTGCTCTGATGGGGAATTGGTGAGCAGCATGTTGGCAGGAGTAAGGACCGGGAAGGAGGTAAAAGAGGAGACACGTAGGAAAAATAACAACTTTCACAACTAGCTAAAACTATGTATTTGCTAGCTCCTTAAAAGTGGCAGTGATTGACCATTGGCAACCAGCTCTTCAAACTCTCTTCCGAAGCACTGAGTCTCGTTTGGGACACACAAGGAACTTGGTTCTTCTGGAAGCAAGTTTCCTCTAAACTTCCTTGTCCTGTGTACTAAGCTCTTTTTGTCTGATGCCTCAGTTACAACAAAACCCCATATGCATTGCCCTTGGGGATCAAGGGGTAGTCCACCCAAGAAAGAAGAGTAGAGATATGAAGAATCAGGAGGAATAATCCGGGCAGGGCTCCAGGCTGAACCCACTGACGTGCGTCATTCTGCATTGTGGATGCACCAGGACAGGTTTCCAAAGTCAAAATCTTGGAAGCCATTAGGGCCTTTTCTTGGTGAATCTCAGTAATACTCCTTTACGCTGTAGGTTTAGAAACTTGAGCTAAAGACACACCAAAGGGAGCATGCCTGCCTCTGGAAGTGTTTATGGACAGCTAGTAATGGTAGCTCTGATCTTTGCCTACTCAATTCATAACATACATGGCCTCGCCTGGCTAGATTCAGGAAATATGTTTCTGTAAAAATAGGCAACATTTGACTTCAGTAAAAATTGTAGTTTTAGACATTACATCAAAAGGTTTGCCTGTCCCTCCTGATAAATTGCCAACGTGGGTATTTCTTGGGTCATTATTTAACACAAGAGGGTGGACCTAGTCAGATTTCTTTTGTCAGCAAGTCTTTGGTGCAACATATTTGTTTCTGGATCCTAACAGCAATTCTGCTGAGGTTCAAAAAAAAAAAAAAACAAAAAGGAATGACTTGAGTTTGAGTTGGTCTTATCCATCTACATAAGAGTATATGTGAGTCTGAAATGCTCTGAGAATCAGGAAGGGGAGAGGAGACCTGAGGAGAAGGTTACATTGTCTGTGATTCTGCTGTCAAGCAGTGATTCATTTTCTATGACTAGAATTTTCCATCACTCTCTGAAAAAAGAAAAATACAAAGAACAGTTGACACAATGTAAAACATGAAAAAAATCTTTCAGTGGCTATGTCCTGGCTGAGTTTCAGAATTAGTCATTAGATTAAGAAAAAAGTGTGCCCAGGTTGGCTCCACACTTGAGTCGGCATCATTGTCTAAAGTTAGGAGGTTGGAGTGGAGATAGCCAATTAACCTTGTTCTTGCCATTTGCTGTTTCCCCTGGGGGAAGTTGGGTTAGTCCACTCCAGTCTAACTTCTGGAATATCAAAGGATTCCAGGTATTTGCATCTCTGTTTCTTGTCTCAACTAGACAGTGAATTCCTTGAGAGAAAGGGAGACATCCATTTGGATTTGTATCTTTAGCGAGCAGCTTAGTGGATAGCATGCAAGAACACCGTGATATACTTTTTTTTTTGACAGAGGTTTAAAAACAGCATATCCCTTAGTAAATAAAGAATATTATACACCTGTGTCCCTCCAAAGATGTAAGTATTTCATGTGAGGTTGCATTAGAATTGGCATTCTGACTCACAGTAGCGTTGGTCCCTAGGGTTCTGTGGCTGAGACCAGAGCTGGAACTCTCATGAAAAGGGTGGAGCTGATGGGAAACTTGCCAAGTAGGTGTTAGAGATGGAGGATGAATCCATGTCCTGTTGCAGCGGTAACAAATTACAACAAGATGAGTAATTACAATTTCTTACTGTTCTGGAGATCAGGAGTTCAAAATGGGACCCACTGGACTAAAATCCAGGTGTTGGCCAGGCTGTGTGCCTTCAAGAGGCTCTAGGAGAGGATAGTTTTTGAGTCTTTTCCTAGTTCTAGAGGCCACCAGCATCGTTTGGCTCATGGCCCTTTGCTCCATCTTCTAAACCAGCATCTCTTTCACTCTGACACTGGCTGTTGTGTCCTCCTCTTTCACTTCTAAGGATACTTGAATGGGCTCACCCAGATAATCCAGAATAACCTCCCTCCTCCATGTGACCTGATAAAGCAACTTAAATTCCATCTGCAACTTTAATTCCCCCTTGCCATGTCACATAACATTCACAGGTTCTGGGGAGTAGGACAAGGACATTTAGGGGCATGAGAAAGGCATTTTTTTAATCTACTGCAGAGGGACACTTGGAGATGATAGAGTTCATTCTCTTTCTACACTTGAGGGAACTTGGGCTCCAAGATTTTCTGTGAATTCCAGGTGGAGGGGACCATCTGTACCCTGACCCTTAAGTAAGACTCAGCAGGAAGCTGCTGGCTTTCTCTCCCTCCACTTTTTTTTTTTATCTACACCAGGAAAGCTTCATGGCTTTCCTGCCTCTCTTGGAAGTGTGCAGAGGGGTGTGTTGGGGGCTGGGAGGTACACCTGACACATGTCTAGACTGAATGGAGAGTGACTGTTTCATGAGGTCAGAGAATGGATTTGATCCATCGATTAGAACCTTACTGTTTCAGCAGAAATGCTAGCTCTAAGAGGTACAGCTGCCAAATGTCTACCTGGGGACACTGATCAATGCCCAGGGGTCCCAATAGTCTGAAACCCTGGACTTTCTCCCTAGGAGCTCCATGGGGGGAGTATGAGGGTGATCCCAGTTTGCTGGGTCAAAACTGACAGTGACATTCGCTGCCTGGGCAGCTGCTGTGGGTTTCTCAGTCTGGAGACTCTGTTAGACTTAGGGCCAGCTCCTGGCACTAGATGGCTTCAGCTGTTGGGTGTTCTATCAGGAGACGCTGGTGACTCTGGGACTGGGGGCCAAGGCAGCAGGTTTCCTGGCAAGTTCAGGGTCAGAGGAGAAGACACAGGAGGATTTAGCTTCTCTGAGATGTTTATTTGGAAAGAGCAAAGCATGATCTGGGGGAGCAGATGCCCAGGACAGGGAGTCGTGTTTCATTTATGAAGTTTTTTCTTTCATGTCACTCGATTCCATGTAGCTGGCCAGACCTTCTGCCCTTTTTACCTGGAGATGCAGACAAACAACAATCTGGTTTCTGGTCAAGGACCCAAGGGCCCAGGACCTTCTTGGAAAGTGAATTCCTCCAAACTGAGATACAGCCAACTTTGGAGGAAGATGCAACACTGAGGGGAGAGAGCTGGATAGTGGAGGAGAAGGCATCCTTGACCTTTAGAGGAGGCAGACTTGTCTGCAAAGCAGGTGAAGCCACCACATGTGGCTAGGGATCCTACCTGGGAAAGCCAGCTCAGTATAGCAATACAGTTGTCCTCTGTCCCCAGCAACTGACAGGTGGAGGAAAACCTTTGGCCCCTGGGGGTGAACGTTGGAAAATGAAGCAAGGTTTCTCTCACCCAGATGAGAGTCAAGTTCTGTGGCTGAGCCCTGGGGGAATTGGGATTTTACCCCGATCAAGCTCTTTCTACTAAGAGCTGTTCTTCAGCACAGTATTCTAAGACCCATTGTTCTCTGAGAGAGACAGAGCTTGAGATCCGAAAAGATAGAAGGACTTTTTCAGGAAATGTGTATGAAAATTTTAGGTCGTACATTCTGAAATGACACAGGCATTGGCCAAGGCTGAGGTTGGTTGCTCCAGTGGTGTGGTGGTGGGGGAAGATAAGGATTGGGTGAGCTGGCTGCACTTCTGAGGAGACTCAATAGCAAGGAAGAATGGGGTAGGGTTATTCTTCGGCCTGAGGGACATTTCTTTTGTGGAAACAAGCCCTAGTTGAGGAGTGATGACCATGTCACTGGGCAGTGAGGATGGTACCCTTCCCCACATTCTTGCCAAAAAGCCTGCAGGCCCTGGGGAGGAGAGAGGCCTGATACACTTTGTCAATGCTCACAGCTACAGACAAGGCAGGGCACCTGCCTCCCCCAAGGAGGAGTCCGTTCAGGAGTGCAGCAGCACCTTGCTTCCAGGGTCTTCCACAGGCTTGCATAGCCTTTTGAGTAATATGCCTTTAGGAAAGGGGAAAGTGGTAGAAAGGGGGCCTGAAGGAAGTCAGGGGTCCCAGCTGGTGAGTTGCTGGACTGGATTTCACCTGTAGATACCTGGGGCTTCAGTGCCTTCTGAATCTCTCCCTCAGAGACCTGGGCATCAGCTACCAGGTACCTTGTTTGGCCCTGAGCTCTCCTGACAGGAATTTGTGAATGGGAAGGCTGAGAATCAAGATTTTCCTTCAGGAACTCAGCATTCCCCTGGAAAGTGCAGAATAATCCATGATGGTCCTTTCTTTAGGAGTGTCTGACAGCTTCTAAGATGTACAGACTGAAATAAGAGAATCTAGCAGAAATGGGGGGAGAAGAAAAAGTGGCAAGATCTTTAGGCCTGAAACAAGGCTACAGGAACAGCCTCCGAGACCCTCTTCCTTTGGGGGGTGAGAGTAGAAGTGTTGTGGGGAGCCCATCCAAGAAAGCTCGGTTTCTGGGGAGGGGATGGACCTTCTGGGACTGATGAGCTCATCGAAATACGGCCAGGTTTGTGTTTCTCAGAGGCACCCTGGTGGCCCCCATTGTGTTACTGCCCCTGAGCGAGGACTGGATCTTTTGTTGTTGATGCTGTTTGTGGTGTGTAATGGCTGTAATAGGGGTGAGTCTTCTAAGCATGAAGTGTTTGGTCATAGAAGATTTAATTGCAGAACATAATTGCTGGCTCAGTACATGTGTTATGTGAACCGTTCTTTCCAGATCTTGTAGAAACTTTTTTTCTGTACACCAGGGTGGTATGGCAGAGGCAGCTACAGCCAGGTTTTGTCTGTTACCACACTTTGGTAGAAGGCACCTTTTTGGTGTGGTACCTTGCATTGACCATGAGTGCATAAAAGAAACATCTCTTTGGAGTTTGTCATCCATGGTTTCCAATAGCGTCAGCTTGATAGAAGCTTCAGTTGATTGCAATGCTTGGCCATGTTTGCATGCAGACCATCAATTTTCTTCTCCAGTCACTCCGGTATTGAGGCGGATTTGTTGTGGATGGTGATTTCATTGCTCGACTTACTGTCACATTGCTGCAGCATGTGGAGTCACTTTTTCTGTGGTAACTTCTTCCACTATTGATGCTGAAACATCCAAGGAAGGAGTGCTATCATCGAACTCTCAGGTTCTTCCTCCATAGTGATCCATGACATGCGTAGTGTCATGGACCTTTTTGTGGGCTGGCAGGCAATGGGGATGGTTGTTGAGGACCAGGGCACCATTTGGTGGGGCTGTTTTTTTGTGAGCTTGCCATTCTTTTTTAGGAATGATTCAGGTTTTGGTTATCCTCTCTTTGCAAAGCTGGTGACCTGCTGTGTGGTCTTTTGCATGCCTTTGATGATGCAGCCACTCTATTGGTATAATGCCATATGAGTTGAGAAATTATCATTGTTCTTCTGTAAATGAACACTGACCCACCCTGTCTAGCTTTTACCAAAAGGCATTGCACAGTTTTGTTTCTGGGAGTCCTTCTGGTATTGGATGCTCTTGTCTGTAGTTCTTCATAATTGAACTAGTTTCAGATGCATGGTACAAGGTAGCTGATGCAAACTTTGGAAATTCTGATGATGCTACTTTAGCAGCTTCAGGATGTTGAGTTGCTTTTGCATATGGAAACCATTCTGGTCCTGTTTGCTGCTCCATGTGTTTCCAGGCCTTGTGGAATTTTGGTATTTCATCAGTCGCTCTGGGGATTAGAATCAGAGAAACTCTTTGAGAAGTCTATTTATAGCAATCAAGATGTTGCCTGTGCCTCCTTTGCAGCTTGGTTTACTTGTATCATCAGAGACTGCACCATTTCATGAACTTGTGTCATCAATATGGCAACCAACACTTGATGTCCACAGTTGCATGCTGCAATTTGGGCAACATAGTAGATGTATTAATCCAGAATAGGTAGCATGCAGTACTCTCAATCTTGCTGCTGCCTTGAATGCATTTAATCTATTCTTAGCTGCTCAAATGTGAGAATTTTCATGAATCACGATATAGAGCAATTAGGGTGTGAATAGCTACATGATAAAGCCAAGACTGTGTGCAGGATCATCAGGAGCTGGCGCAATTGAGCTAGACAGCGTTCCATATCCAGGTGGTAAGCATGTCGTCTCTTTCCCATCTGGTATCTTAAGATGAGTGCCCACTTTGAAGTGCACTTACAAACCAGGACCACCATCACACAGTGCGGTTGTGCCTACTGTGGGCCGCATGTGCCTCTTTGGTGCATCATCATCATAGAGCAGAAGTAACAATGGGGCATGGCCCTTGGATATATAGGAGGAGCGAAGTGTGGAAGCTGTCTAAAACAGGCCGCTGCTCCCATAGCTGAGCTGTCTTTAGGATTCAGATGGATTAGGTGTTGGGTATAAGTGGTTAGGTCATCGTTCTTTTTGTGTCAAGACTGGATCTTGAGCAGAGAAAGTCCTGTAGGCTCTGGAGCCCCCCAAAGATACATGGATGAGTCAGACTTTTTTTTACTTCAAATGGAACTATTGCTGCATTATTGTGCATTAATTTGCTGTGATCAGCAAAGCTGAGATACACAGAGGGAGCTTGTTTGTCCCTGTCATGAGTTGGTAAATGGCAGAGGTGGGGCTCAGAGCTAGGGCCTTTCCATTCCAGTTTCTGGTCTGTACGTATATTCGATTAACCCCTAATCCTAAAAATAAAAGCATTCATAGGGGTGTCCTTTTTTAAGCATATGTGTTGTGCTGCTTTGAGCATTTCTTCATTCTTCAGAGCTCCTTTAAAAGTAAATAGAATGATTAAATGTTTCTTTTTTAAAAGCAATTTTTCAGACATCCTTAGGAATCTTCTTAAAATGTCTTGAAGGATCCAGAAATTCTCAGAAATTGTCAGTGCACTCTCTGAACAGACCCACCCTTGTTGGGGCTCTCTGACCTGCAGAGATCCTCTGGTATCCTAGATGAAATGAAGACTTCCTAAGCAGCTTGGGAGAGAAGGCCAGCAAATGTCTGAAAGACAAATGCCTCGATTGCCTTTCTCCCAGGTCTTTTATTGATTGCAGTTAGCTTAAGGGCATATAGCATGCATGTAAAGTTCATCAATCAATGTTAAACAATGCTAATTACAGAAAATGGGTATTATTTAGGAATAACAATGGAAGGAACACTGAGATCTCCCTCAGGTCAGGGTGTGTTAGTTTAAAGTCAAAATGAAGACTTCCACTGCTGGTACAATAAAGCAATCAAGTGAGATAAAAGAATAGGGCAAGCTTCAAAGGATATAAAGTATTTTCTTATGGTCCGATTTCCACTGGGGCCCATTGGTTACAGCATCAAGGAATGTATGCACCCAGCTTTCCTGGTTTTCTGGTCAGGTCTTACAGGCTTCATTTCCTTCGCCTGGCCTGTGTTGGGGCGTCAAGTCTTGATACTTTCCCAGGGGGACCCTGACACACCCTTCCTAAGGCAGTGATGTTAATTTCTTCCCTATTTCTATATTGTATTTTAGTTACTAATTTCTGTAGTATTATTTTCTACTCTTCAAATGCATTGTTGGTTATATTATTAGTTTAATAGGTTTCTGTGGGCTGGACTTGGAACCTTACTACAACCAGTTATATAATTTCTTCAGAAAAATGTGCTTTGAGTTCCTTATCCAATGAAATAGACATCTTTTCATAAATCAATCTGGGTTTTGATAGGAAATGTCTTATGTTCTGATATTAAATTCCTGAAAAATGTCTCTCTGGCACACACTTTGAGAAAAATGTGGTATTAAAAAAAAATTTTTTTAGCCTAATAGTTTAGCTCCTATAATTGTATGTACTACTGAGGAACGGAGGCATGATATTTATATAACAGAATGGGTTATTAAGAAACACAGACTAAATGGGAATAGAGGGAGCATACCTCAACATCATAAAGGCCATCTATGAGAAACCTGAAGCCAACATCATACTTAACAGACAAAAACTGAAAGCTTTCCCCCTAAGATCAGGAACGAGACAAGGCTGTCCACTTTCTCCACTTCTATTCAACATTGTCTTGGAAGTTCTAGCTATAGCCATCAGAGAAGAAAAAGGAAT
>PVIW01009224.1:0-19118 GCA_004026585.1 Noctilio leporinus
CATTTCCTCCTGGCACTTATTGATAGTTTCCATGTCCTTTTTCATGCTGTTGTAGTTCTCAGTAAGTTCCTTGTAACTTCCCTGGAGTTCTTTGTAATTTCCCTGGAGTTCTTTGTAATTCCCCTGGAGTTCTTTGTAATTTCCCTGGAGTTCTTTGTAATTTCCCTGGAGTTGTTTGTAGTTCTCCTGGAGTTGTTTATAGTTTTCTTTGATGTGGCTGAGCTCACTGAGCTTCTCTATCATCATTCTTTTGAATTCCTGATCTGATATTCCAGGTGCCTCTGTTTCATTTTGTGTTCTTTCTAGGAATTCTTCCTTTCCTTTTGGTGATGGACTGATTCTTTTTTTCCCCATTTTGGGTGTCTGTTCTTGCTTGCTCTTTATTTATTTATTTTTGTACTTTCCTTGGGTTAACCTGCTTTGCTTCCTTGCCTTAGTTGAGCACCCTTCTGTGACAGGATATTTGTAGAGTTCAATGTTGCCGTCTCCCAGATTTTCTCCACTTGCTGTTCTTGGTGTGTCCTTTATTTGGGCTGTCTGGTTGTATTCTGGGCCTGTGGGCTACTGTCCTGCTGGTCTCCTCTGCCTCTGGGCTGTGCTCCCCTGTGTCCAGATGCTGCCCGTTCCAATCCCTAGGGTCCTGAAGACGTCTCACGCTCCTTATCCTGTCCTCTAGCTGCTTTGGTACTCGAGAACACCATCAGCACTGCTCTCTACTCTGTCGCCATCTTGGAGCCTCATTTAAGGTTATTATTGATTTATACTTATTCACTGCCATTTTCTCCCTTCGTGTCTGTATTCCTCTTTGGCTTTCTCTGTTTCTTCATTTTATTTATTTATTTATTTATTTATTTATTTATTTATTTTTAAAGCAGACCCTTTAGCATTTCTTGCAGTGCTGGTTTGGTAGAGATATATTCTTTTAGTCTTTTTTTTGTCTGGGAATCTTCTTATTTCTCCTTCCAACTTGAAGTAACTTTTGAAAAGGATATGTTAGGGTTTAATAGTTCATGTAGCACTTGCTGTAACTTAGGTGCTTGAGATTAGCAGTGATCCTTTTCTTGAGTCAGCCTCTTTTTCTTGGTCAGGTCTCTGCAGTCTGCAGTCTAGCTCTGTGGTCTTGGAGTGGCAGGGCCTATGGTTGTCACAGTCAGGCCTGATTCTGAGTGTCAGCCCCCAAGTAGGCTGGGCCTCCATTAGCTTAGCTGGGTTTCAGGGCTGCCGGAGTTCTGGGGCCCTCCCTTCTCTGTTTCCTTTTGAAGTCCAGCAGGGTGCTTCTATGATATCTATAGCTACTCCTCCCCCACCAGCTCCTGGAGGAGGTTCCTGCTTGCGATGGGCACCTGGCTCCCCTGCAGGGTGGCCTGCAACCTTGCTGGCTCCTGTGATGACTGGCCCTGCCCCCGCAGCTCCTGGAGGAGGCAGCCCCTGTCCCCAACAGTGCTGGGGTCCACCAACAGTGCTGGGGTCCACCAACAGTGCCCCGCTCCCCTGAGTGAGGGCCAACCCTGTAGGCAGTCCAGCTCTCCGAGGAGTCCTTCACCCCCGCCTCTGTGATTGCATGCCCAGTAGTGCAGCCTTTGTCGCCTGCAATGAGCACATCAATTGTCCCAGCTGCAAGTTCCTGGCTTGAAGTTTGGAGTTTCCATGGGAGCCTGGGGTCCTGGTGTGGGTTGTGGGGCTGGGCCTACCCCCTTGCAGAGTTTGCAAGCTGCTCTTTCCCTGGTGGCCCAGCAGCATCATTTTCAGCCCTCTCTGCACTCCGACTGGTGCACTTACCCACTTCCCAGCTCCTGCTCCCTGCAGGACTCTTCTCCTCCACCTGTCTCAGTGTAGAGCTTCCTCTCTCTCAGTCTCCAGAGCAAGGCTCTCACACAGTCCTTCCCCTGCAAGAGTTCAATTCCTCGTTCCCTCCGGTGTTGCCTTCACTGTCCACACTTCACTGCTCAGATTTCTAGTCTCCAGGGAGCCTGGAGCTGGCTTCAGTTAAAGACGCCCCTCTGGGTAGAGCCGCCACTGCCCAGAGCTGACCTCTGCCCACTGGCTGGTTTGGTACTGTCTCACCTGCTCTCCTGTAGGTCTCTGCAGCCTCTGGGCTATGCTTCCCTGAGTCCAGATGCTTACTGCTCCAATTCTTAGGAATATGCAGACATCTTGTGCTCCCTATCCTGTCCTCCAGCTGCTCTGGTACTCAAGAACACAATCAGCTCTGCTCTCTACTCTGTCACCATCTTTCCTCCCATTTTTAGTTTTTTTAAGGAAACTCCATACTGTTTTCCATAGTGTCTGCATCAGCCTGCATTCCCACCAACAGTGCACCAGGGTTCCCTTTGCCCCACATCCTCGCCAACACTTGTTTGTTGATTTGTTGATGATTGCCATTTTGACAGGTGTGAGGTGGTATCTTACTGTGGTTTTAATTTGCATCTCTCTGATGGCTAGTGATGTTGAACATTATGAAGTGAATTATAACACAGTGAAAGTATTACTGTGCTGAGCACCAGCAAAGTACTGTAAAAACAATATAAAAGGAGCCATGTTAAAATGGAGTTGGAGCTGGCATCCCAGAGGAACTGCCTTGTACATCTATGCCTTGAAACTTTGGAATGTTAAAATTGGGCAAAAATCCTTTGGACTGGATCTAAAGAAGCATTGTATTCCACACAACTGTGTACAAAGATACACAAAAAGCATATGTTAAGACTACTGGATAGAAAATTAAGAACATTCTTTAGAAGAACCAGCTGATGGTTGCCAGATAGAAGGGGAGTTGGGAAGATGGGTAAAGAAGGTGAAGGGATTGAGAACTACAGATTAGTAGTTACAGAATAGGCATGGGGATATGCAGTACAGCATAGGAAATATAATCAATTATATAGTAATAATTATATTTAGTGCCAGTTGGATACTGGAAATACTAGGAGGGAAACACTTTGTAAAGTATATGATATTTAATCACTATGCTGCATACCTAATATAAAATAATATTGAATGTAAACTGTAATTTTAAAACAAATTTTAATTAAAAAGAAATGAAAATAAGAATTAAAAACACCACTGATAAAACTACCTTAGACTATAAACATTGAAAAAAATAAAAACATTCTTTAGAATTATCACTGTATTATCTTATCTGCATCTATAGAAATTTCTTCCTTCTATTGATGTAATTGCCCCCTTTACTTTTCTCATAAATACCCCTTGCCTTCTGCTTTTAATCAGAACAGTATTGGGGTTACTGCCTGAATCAGTGCTTCCTAAAGAACTATTCTTTTGGATCTCAAATAAATGCTTGTAAAAAGCATTTGTTTTGGCCTTTTATTTTTAAGTTAACGATGCAAGGACTAAGCAGCAGTTTGGGAAAATTTTAGTGAGGGATTATTTATAAAGCTGTGGGAAAAGAATACAGAAATGGGGCGGGGGCAGGTAGCTAAAGACCCCAGGACTAATGACTGAAGTCTGAATTGGAAGGGGTGGAGGCAGTTACTGGGACTTGGGAACAGAGAGGGATATGAAGGAAGCTGGGACCTTTGCTGAGAGGCACAGCCATGCTGGCTCCAGCCAAGAAACACATTAAGCCCAGTTCTTCTTTTCTCCCATCTCCTTCCTGACAGGGCTTCCAGTTGGCCAAATCCAAAGGAAGTCAGAAATCAAGAGAACTCTTGGCTGCAGTGCCTCCAGGACCTTCCTGGAACAGAGAAGAATGGAAAACACCAGCATAGTCCAGAGAATGGAGACAGTGTGGTTCCCTGCAGCTCTGGCAGCTCAGAAACCAAACATTAGAGTCTGAACTCTGACTTTACCACTGCTTGATTGGGGGGTTCAGGACAAATAATTTAGCTTTAGGGAATCCAATTTTCTCATTGATGGTAAAGCCACCATTCCATAGGACAGTAAGGATGAAACAAGTTAGTGTTTATTGTACCCTACACAGAGCCTCAACACATAAGAAACACCCCATCTAGCTGACTTCAGTACTCTCTGATAATCTAACTGAGCTTCCTGGTGCCCAGCTGTCCTCTTATCAATGAGGTGCACCCAGTACATCCATCACACAAAAATAGCAGTGGGAGAGGTATGGTGCTGCCATGGAGATGGAGCCAAGCATGCTACTATTTGCTGCCATGGATAACAAGGCTAGGGATCACAGGTTTCTCCTAAAGCCCTCCTAAAATATGAGCATACAGATAGACAGATGCACCATTACCAGGCCCCTTTCAGGATGAGGGATGGCTTGTACCTAAATTCATGGGAAGGAAAAGGTAGTCATGTATCTTTCACTCAGTGAAAACACCTTACAACAACATAATATGCAAAAATGATAACTTCACCTAAACACAGGGACAGACTGGCAGTTACTTCTAAAGAAAGCCCTCTAAAGCCCTTTGAAAAGCCAGGCAGGGTTTGGATACATAAACCAGTAACTAAGCACAGAAGAGTTCTTTGTCTGGTTTTACAACCTGGAGTGAATGAAGTAGCACTGCAGATTTAGGGGCTACCCCAAAAGATTACAAAATTACTTAGAAATGCTATAAATTCTACATCAGTCAGAAAATTCACTGCATCTTATTTCAAAGCTGCTGATTATCCTGCGAGACTTTTTTCTTGGTGTAGTTAAATCATTGGTCAATTTATAGACTATCCAAGCATCAGAGGGGTCTGTTGGGTAGCCACCCCCCAGGCTAGTTCAAACAGTCAAGCTCTTGGCTAAAAGAAAAATATTTTCTTCTCATTCAGAAAACTCCTTCAGCTTTGGTAAATATTTATTGACTTAGGAGCTATTTCTAGATATATCTTGGCTTCAGAAGCATATCTAAGGGAGCCCCATTTCTCCAACAATCTGTGACTATGAGAAACAGAAGTTCCACACTTTGAGTTCATAGTACTAACTTAGCACTAACTCAGAAGAGCTCTGCAGAGTGCTTCACCTTTTATGTGGGTCTTGAGGAGTGGGTGTGTGCCTTCTGAGAAACACAAAGCACCTGTTGTACCAGGCATGCTGTTGGGCAATGAGAACAGAAAAAGAGAAACATAGTCCCAGGCTAAGGGACCCACTGTCTAGTTACAGAATTTATCACTCTTGGACATGAGAAAGAGTATCTATGATATGGAATAAAGTAAGGATTATTGGGAGAAGCTGGCTGAAAATATAATGAATTTGTAATCTTATATAGTAAATTCCAGGAATGATATTCTGAATAACCAAATGTTCCTGTTATTTAGGTAAACAAACAAAACTCCTTTTAAAATAATATGGCTCCAAGGCTATTTGGATTAGAATATGAAGTAAAAACAAATTTATTTTAGTATAGTTCCTCATGAAGGTTGCTATTCTTGATTAGTTTTCTAACATTTATCACCACTCTGGGTAGGCTCATTTCTAATCCAGTTAACTTGTTTCTTTCATCTTCTAAAATTAATTAAAATAAAGAAATGTAGTGAGCCCAATAAGGAAATTCTTCTCATAATAAGGAAACAAATATTTTTTTGTTTTATTATTATTACTATCATTATGGTTAATTACTGCTTGTAAGTGACATTGCAGGACTAATAAAAAATTAGGATACTATGAGCTAGGATACTTTATTCACTTCTATTTATAAGGTAAGGCAAAGGAAGGAAGGGAGAGAGTGACAGAGGGAAGCAGAAAGAGGGAGAGAGCAAGAATGAGGATCAGAGTCTTCTTTCTTGTGCAATCATGGAAGCAAGCACCAAGCCCATGTTTGCTTGTTGGATTAAAGCTGGTGGATGACAAGAAAAAACAGAACTTTGTCCATACTCTCTCATGTATTGGGAAAAATTACTTCCATACTAAGACCAGTTTAAAAAAAAAAAAAAAAAAAAAAACCATGCTAATAGGACAGGAAGACTAGCTATGGGGGTTCTACAGGGGATCTCAGCTGCTCTAAGAGTCCTGGCATCCTGGATTTCCAAGATCAAATCAGTTTTTCCTTGAGGATTCTATTTTGTCTATGGCATGAAGTAGGGGCTCACTCATAGTGAAAAGGCTTATTTACAGAGGAAGTCAAAAGGGATACTGACTAAGCCCAGCACTAATGACACTGAGGAATCTTCCTACTAAGGAGAGCAAGGAAAGAAACAATCTTGGGGGGAGGAGGAGGAAGAGGTAAGGGAAGAGAAAGAAGCCTGTAGGTTAGAATAGCCAGAGCAAGATGACTGTAGGAAATGAGTGATTGGCCAGAGGATGGAGCCAGGCAAGAAAGGCTCTTGACTTCAGATGTCCTGGCACTCCCCAGTGCACAGGAAACAAAGTGAAAGCAGAATGGTGGAGGGTTCTGGATGGGGAGGTGAAAGGGACCTGGCACACTTACCCAATAGCTATTAGCTATCCTTTGGGTCTGATTTACTGACTTAGAAAGATATATAGATTGAGAGGGGCTGCAGTCTGGAAATACCACTGTAGAGACAAAAGAGATGGAGGAACTGAGATTGCAGACAACAGTTGGATGTAATACCCCATTAGATGACAACAAACATTAGGTAGTTCACCAAGTAGACTCAATCCCAAAAACATGATTCCCCCAAAACAGGTCTACAAGTGATATTGGGGAATACAGGAGATCCCGGGGCAGGTATCACTCTGATGTCCAAACAGGCCTCATGTTCAGGGAAGTGACTTTGTTAGCAGGGTCACAGGCAGCAAGATGTCTCAGCAAGAGCATTTCTGAGTCTATGTTAGAGGTCAGGCTGTGGACAGAATTTCATGGTCTCCAAATTCCCAAAGAGATGAAAAATTTGACTAAAGCTAAAATTTGAGTTGATATTGAATGAGCCAATTCTTTCTTGACTTGACAAAATGCTTAAACCATGCTTTACTTCACCTGTTTTCAAAAACAGCTATTGACATGATGGGAAAAGATTAATAAGCATCCTTAAAAAATAAGGTCTTATTCTTTATTCAATACAATAGTTATTGAGCACCTCTGCTGGACTGGGTGTCATCCTAGGTGAAAAGGATAAAGTGAGAAACTAGACTAAAACAGGTTGTCATGGAACTTAAACAGTGATGGATCTAAAACTACCTGAAAAATACTGAGTTTATGCACAACTGGATTGTTAATTTTTTAATAATAAAGACTGTACGTATTATGACCAAGAGCTACAAGAGATACAACACTCACTACAATTGATCAGACCACAAAATAAAACTGACATAAAGGGACATTTTTATCTCTACCCTGTTCCATTTGTTGAGGGGAGGGATAAATATGGCATCCTTGTTTTTCTGACCTGTGTCTTCAGAATTTTTCATGTGCCAAATCTCTCCTCAAAATTATTGCATGATTGGACAAAAATATTTTCAAAGGCACTTAAGTTTTATAGGCATTTTATTATATATCTCTGATGCCCATATTCTCATTAACTATTTTTTTAATTATCACATTTAAAGTTTAGCACTAACAACTACCAAATTTTTAGCACACTCATTTTTTTCAACTAATAATTTTAAGATTGGTCTTTAATTTTTCAACCTTAACACTGTTGGTTCACTCACTGACAAGATTTATAACAGAGGTATTGATCCATATAACGAAGTAGTTGTTCTGGGCCCAGGTGCTTTCATAGAAAATGAGGAACAGCTTCTGAGGCTGTTTTGAAAAATATGCACAGCATAAAAATTGATAATACTTGAGTCATCCAGTGCAGAAAGAGGTAAATTAGTAAAACATTTTTGATCAAGAGTAAACTTCTGAACTTTTAGTACTTGCTTTTCTTTCAGTAATATCAACAGTTTTCCCACTTTGATATAAAATGATCAGAAAAGCCCCATTTTTTTTAATTAGAAAAACTACTTTTCAAGAACCATGACTTTGTGTGTCTCCCAAGAACTTGAAATTCAGGGAAAACTCTGGCAATCAGCTCTACTCAGAATGAGAACCCTTCACAGCTCTTTGTGTTAAGAAAAAAAATTAAAATGCAGGCATTGCCATGGGGATTTTTCTGAAGAGATATTCCAATTTCTTCAGCTCACTATTACCCCTGGTATGAAAGCAAAAAAGAAATATACAGCTGCTGGAAAAGATTATCTATAATGTTATCAAAGGAAAACAAAAGTCACGCCAATAATAAAAAAATAATGGGAGAATGAAGTCTTGTTGAAAATTTATATCTAATGTGAGAAAATCCTGGAGACCCTAGAATCTACTTTAGTTTATTTTGGGAAAATAAATAGTATCACAATAAGAATTAAACGAAATATTTTTATGTTGTATGAAATACTAAGGATGAGAATAATAAAGATGAACATTTGATCTTTTAAACAAAATAAAATAAAAAGTATCTTAAAGAAAAATAATGCAATATTATTCTTGATGATAAATAAATAGATCTTTTCCTTTAACCATGTATACATTTCTCTTTGTGCAAATAATGAACATATTTATTGCTCTACATTACCATTGCCTTTTTCCAAGGATCTTGGTGAGTCAACTCTAAGTTGGAAAAAAAGAAATAAGCAGTAATTTAGTTTGCATAATATGAAAATCACCAATAAAATCATTACATGTTATTGTTCATCATAGAGCCCATGAAAATGTTGAGGGTTGAAGTGTTTTTTAGTAAAATAGAGTTTTCAACTGCTCTCTTAATTAGATGTCTACTACTTGCTTTAATTTTTTTAATGTAATTCCTATCTATTACTTTATTACAAATTTAGGAAGTCCTCTAACACTTGAATAAAACTAGAACTTTTTAAAAACTATTTGTTAATGGCTATATCAGACAAGTGCATATTCTGCAAACTTCCATGTCAAAAAAAAAAAACAAAAAACTTCTGAACTAATTTAATTTTGATTGAGTAAAGAAGGATGTGAAATGTCATATATAAGAAATTCTATCATTTAATTTGTTATTTTATCTGGACCTTTGAAAATAAATTTAAAATAGGATACTTATCTTACCTTAAACAAAATCACAAGCCTCCATTCCATGGTTTCAAGTGGTATGTGGCTCAAAGTTAAAACAAAGGTAACAATGTTTCTTTACTTGGGAAATTTTTATGTATGTAAGTAATTAAGCAATTTATAATATAATACAGATTGAAGTAAAAGTACATTTACAGTTCATATGAAAAATAATACAGTAATAAATAACAATAATAAACTCTGTGTTTTATATACTTACAACTATAAATGTACAGTTGCATAGAACTTGATAAGTATTTACGTGATATGTTTATATGCATGTGATATATTTATAGCAGGTATTATTGTATGTGAATGAATGATATATGCATATGTCACAGGTACACAAATAAAGACAGGGAGAGAGGAAAGACATACCAAAATGGTTATTTCTGACAATTTTGATCTTTTGTCTTAAGGCTATCTATAACTTCAAAAAAATCTGCAAGAAATATATAAGCTTTTAAAATATGTATGCTGGGAGAATTAAGATGGTGGAAGAATAAGTAGAGCTACACCAATCACCTCCCAGGACCAATCTGGAATTATAACTTAATTGGGGAGAAATCACCCAGAATAACCAAATGAACCAGCTGGAGAGAAGCCTTATAAACCACAGATAGAACAGAAGAGGCTGCTTCATCACAACATGTTAGGTAGGAAGTGCAGAGATGTGAGAGGGCTGGTGGGGCTCCCATGGATGGGCGGCAGCTGAAGGGACAGAGAAACATCTCACCAGCCAGGTGTTCCACCTGAAGAGGGTGGGTCCTAAACACACAGATGGGCTTCCCAGCCCACAGCAATAAAGCTGAGAGTAGTATAGCATCCCGCTGCAAAAAGCAAACAGCTGCCAGGTTTAGTCACCTTGAAAGAGATAGTTAGTATTCTTAAGGGACCATGCATGAAAATACATTGGTATCCACTTACCCTGGTCTCTAGCAGAGGGAGAGCAGAGTGGACTAGAGATGCTGAAGGAAAGTTTGGGCAGTGGCTTTAAGAGAAATGAGGGAGCAGCTCAAGAGGTCCCAGTACTGACCCCATATGGCAGGCAGACCACTGTTCTCCACATGCTGGAAGCCTGAGGGGAAGCCATAGCCCAACCTATAGGAATTATTCTGCTCCACTCAGCCTAAACCTGGCAGCTGATCACAGATTGATTGGATTAACAGCTGCATTAATCTGCTTCCCTTACAGTGGTACCTAAACATGATACCTGATTAAAAGTTGATTGGATTAATTCAAGGAGACAGGCAAAGATAGTGGATCTCTGGTAGCCTCCAACAGACAGAATATGCCCAAACTGGGATACAAATTGACATTATCGGAACAGATCCAGGAAGTAAAGAAAGTGCACCTCTACATCACAAAGGGTCATACTATGAAGACAGGAAGTCAAAGCAGACCAATTTAAGAAGCAGAAACAAACAAGAAGAGTCATCTAAAATGGCTAGACAAAGAAACAAACCCCCATAGAAAGGAAAGGAAGAATCTCCAAAAAGAGTTCTAAATGAAATAGAGGCAAGAAAACTATCAAACATGGAATTCAAAATAAGGATTATAGAGAAGCTCAATGAGCTTAGTGAGCTCAAAGAAAACTACAAACAACTCTAGAGGAACTACAAAGAACTCCAGGGAAGCTACAAGATACTTCTGAAAACTACACCTGCATTAAAAAGGACATAGACAGCCAGGGTACATAACCAGGTTGCAAGCCAGGTTTCCAGCTAGGTCTGTAGCTGGAAGCAGGTGAAAGGCAACCAAACATTGAGGCTTCTTTCCCTCTCTGCCCCCCACCCTTCCCCTCTTTCTGAAAATAATAAATAAAATCTAAAAAATAAATAAAAAGGACATAGAAACTATTAATAAGAGCCAAGAGGAAATTAAGAATACAATTTCCAAATGGAAAAACACAGTAGAAGGAATAAAAGCAGGCTAGAGGAAGCAGAGGATTGGATCATCAAACTGGAAATCAATGTAAGAAAAAATATCCAGGCAGTGCAACAAAATGAAAAAGACTGAAAAGGAATGAAGTTTTCAGAAAGCTGCAGGACTACATGAAATGTAATACTATCCATATCATACGGATACCAGAAGGAGAAGAGGAACAAGGGATAGAAAACCTATTTGAAAAAGTAATGACAGAAAACCTCCCTAATTTGAGGAGAAAAATCATGCAAGTACAGAAAGCACAGAGGGTCTCAAGGAACCCAAACAGGCCCACTCCAAGACACATCATAATTAAAATGGCAAATTTCAAAGACAAAGAGAATCTTAAAAGCAGTGAGAAACAATTAATAACATATAAGGGGGTTCCAATAAGGTTATCAGCTGATTTCTCAACAGAAACACTACAAACCAGAAGGGAATGGCAAAATAAATATTCCAAGCAATGAAAAAAGAAGGCCTACAACCAAGAATACTCTACCCAGCAAGGCTCCCATTCAAAATGGAAGGTGAAATAAGAAGTTTCTCAGACAAAAGAAGGCTACAATAATACATCTCCACCACACCAGCATTGAAAAAGATGCTAAAGGGTCTGCTTTAAGAATATGAAGAAACAGAGAGAGACAGACACGGAGGGGAAAAAATGACAATGAATAAGTATCTATCAATAATAACCTTAAATGGAAATGGATTAAATACACCAAACAAAAGTCATAGGGTAGCTGACTGGATAAGAAACAACTTTAACTTATGAACACTTTAAAATAATCTTGTAGTACATAGATCTTACTAAATAATGTACAGTTTTGTATTTTGTATCTGCATTACTGCAGGTTAAGATTTTTTTAGATTGGAATTATTTTCTAATTTGGTAAAATCAAATTACTTGTAGTAATTTAGAAAAATCAAATGCAGGTAAGGGAAAAAAGTACAAAAATGTGGATGTATATTACATAGAATACATGCTATTCTTTTTATTCATTGCTATAAAATGTGTACTTGTTTGTGGGTGTATAATATATAGAGGTTATTAGCAATATATGTTTTAATTATCAGCCAACTGATAGTAGGTGTGTTGAGAAATTAGTCAATCTTTAGGATAGAAAAGAGAGTGAAGGCTAATTTGGACAGATGTTAACAACTATTAATTATATGATTCATGTACGTAGGCAATATATATCCTCATATTAGCATTTAAATTAGATAATATACCTTTCAAACAGATAGTGGAAATAAACATTTCTAGCAATGAAGGCCCCCAGACTGGGGATGCTTGGGAAAATGTATTAATGCTATAGTAAAATTCATTATTCAAATATGAACACACCTAATCACTACTTCAACAGATTCTTAAATAGTTCAGTAGTTAGTTTAGGAGCACAGAGGAAGTCAACCAGAAGTTCAAAAAATAGCTAAAATACTATTCTAAAAAATTATTTAAACCTTTGGCTTTTTTTAAAGCTCAAATTAGTAGATATTATCATTTCTACTCTGTGGGGACCAGCTGAGCACTGCAAGTGCCATTATTTCTGAAGGCTTCAACTACTAAAACATATGTAGGGGAGAAAAAGATGGTATTGAAAGAAATAAGACTTCTGCATGGCAAAAAATAAATAAATAAATAAATAAATATACTATCTAAGATGGAAAACTCCAAAAAGAATAAGTTGTAGCTTCAGTATGTTAAAAAAAAGTTCAGTTGTATTATTGGAAAGTGTGGGATCTGACTTAGAAATAAAATTCTTTTTTTTTTTTAATTTTATTGTTGTATTACATTCATTCCCTTTTTGCTCCCCTCTGTTCCCCTCCCCACCCACCCATTCCCCCCAAAGTCAATCCCACCTGTTGTCCATGTCCATGGTTCCTATATATTAAGTTCTTGTCTAAGCTGCTCCCCTTTCTTGCCTCTGCCTCCCCCCTCCACCCTCCCCACAACCCCTTTCCCCCTGACCACTAAAGGCCTATTCCTTGTATTCATGTGCTTGGTTCTGTTTTGCTTGTTGTTAGTTTTGCTCATTATTGTCCTGTAATGGGTGAGATCATATGATATTTGTCCTTCACTGAATGGCTTATTTCACTAAGCATAATACTCTACAGTTCCATCCATGTTGTTGCAAAGGGTACAAGTTCCTTCTTTCTTTCTGCTATATAGAATTCCATTGTGTAAATGTACCAAAGTTTTTTGATCCAATCATCCACTGATGGGCACTTAGGCTGTTTCCTAGCACTTGGCTATTGTAAATAGTGCTGCTATGAACATAGGTGTGCATAGGTTCTTCTGAATTGGTGTTTCAGGCTTCTTTGGGTATAGTCCAAGTAGTGGAATTGCTGGATCAAAAGGCAGTTCCATTTTTAGTTTTTTAAGGAAACCCCATACTGTTTTTCACAGTGGCTGCACCAGCCTACATTCCCACCAACAGTGTATGAGGGTTCCCTTTGTCCCGCATCCTCACCAACACTTGTTGTTTGTTGATTTGCTGATGATTGCCATTCTGACAGGGGTGAGGTGGTATCTTATTATGGTTTTAATTTGCATCTCTCTGATGACTAGTGATGTTGAGCATTCTTTCATATGACTTGGGCCCTTTGTATACCTCAGTGAGTTGTCTGTCCCAGTCCTTTGCCCATTTTTAGATTGGGCTGTCTGTCTCCCTGGTGTTGAGCTGCATAAGTTATTTATATATTTTGGAGATCAAACTATTGTCTGAGACATCATTGGCAAATATGTTTTCCCATATATATATTTCTCTTTTTATTTTGCTGTTGTTATTTTTAGATTAACAGAAACTTTTTTTTTTATGTAGTCCCATTAGTTTATTTGTTCTTTTATTTCCCTTACCCTCAGAGAAATATTGGTGAAAATATTGCTGCATGAGATATCTGAAATTTTACTGTCTACGTTTTGCTCAAGAACTTTTATGGTGACACATCTTATGATTAAGTCTTTTATCCATCTTGAGTTTATTTTATTTATTTATTTATTTACGTTTTAAATTTAATTTTATTGTTGTTGTATTACACCCATCCCCTTTTGGCTCCCCTCTGTCCTCTTCCCTACCCACCCATTCCCCCACAAAGTCAGTCCCACCTGTTGTCCATGTCCATGGTTCCTTCATACTAGGTTCTTATCTATACTGCTCCCCTTCCTTGTCTCTTCCTCTCCCTTCCCCCCAACACCCTTCCCTCTGACCACTGAAGGCCTATTCACTGTATTCATATATTTGGTTCTGTTTTGCTTGTTGTTAGTTTTGTTCATTATTGTCCTGTAATGGGTGAGATCATATGGTATTTGTCCTTCACTGACTGGCTTATTTCACTAAGCATAATACTTTCTAGTTCCATCCATATGTTGCAAAGGGTAGGAGTTCCTGCTTTCTTTCTGCTGTGTAGTATTCCATTGTGTAAATGTACCAAATTTTTTTGATCCAATCATCCACTGATGGGCACTTAGGTTGTTTCCAGCACTTAGCTATTGTAAATAGTGCTGCTATGAACATAGGGGTACATAGGTTCTTATGAATTGGTGTTTATTTAAACCCAGGTCTCTATGGTCAATTAATTTCAATAAAGGGGGAAGGAGCATAAATGGAATGACAATAACCACTCCAACAAGTGGTGTTGGGAGACTTAGACAGGGACATGCAAAAATAAATAAATAAAATAAACCACTAACTTACAACATACATCAGAAGGAACAAGGATATTTCAACAGTCACTATGACCACATATTACATGTTCAAGTAGGGAGAGGAGTACATGAGCAAGTTAAGTAAAGAAATAAAAGTTATTCTAAAACTTCAGGTTTGACATCTGGAGATGAAAATTATAATATCTTAAATGAAAAATATTTAGTGGATCATCAGCAAATTTAACACTGTGGAATAAAAGATCAGAATATTAGAAAATGTAGCAGAAAAACCACATCTATCAAAATTAAAACAAAAATAAAGAAAAAAGGGGCAATTTAAAATGAATAATATATCTGTAAGTAGTCCCAGAAAGAGCGTACATAAAGAAACACTTAAGAGGAGTTATGGCAATATGTTGAGGAGTTAAGTGGAGCTACATCAATCTCCTCCTAGATCCCATCTGGAATTCTTTACCTGGAGAAAAAATCAGCTGGAATTACCAACAGAATACCAACTGGAAAGAAGTCCTATAACCATGGACAGAACAGAAGAGGACACTTCATCACAATGTGACTGATAGGAATTATGGAAATGCAAGAGGGCTGGCTGTGCCACCACCAGAGGCAGCAGCTGAAGGGACAGAGCCAGGGGATCCACCTGAGAAGTGTGGGTTCTGGTCCTGAGCTAGATTTCCCAGCAACATGGCAGAGAGCAGAGCAGCATATAGCTGAAAAGGGTGGAAAGCCATGGAGTTTGCTAGCCTGAGAGAAAACTGGAGACAGAGAATGACTAGGGTGACCACAGCAAAAATACACTGACACCCACCTACTCTGAGCTCCAAAAGAGGGAGGGCAAAGAGGACTGGAGACACATGGAGAGAGTTTGTGGTGGTGGCTTGGAGGAGAGAATGGGGAAGCAGCTGTGGGGATCCCAGTGCTGACTAATTGCCCACACCTCAGTTGGACTATGCTGCCCCAAGCTGCTTCCCTATGAGGATCCTTATAGCCCTGCCCACTGAAAGCAATCTGCCCCACCCAGGGGTGCCTTAGCCTGGTGCCTGACCACAATTCTTTGATTTATCTCTAAATAAACCTCTCCTGCCCTGCCCTGTCTAAGCATAGATACAATAGTTGGCACCTGAAGAGGTATTTATTGCCCAACAACCCATGGCCTTGATGGCTGAATACAAACTCTCTGACTCACAGCTGAGTCACACAGCCAGCCCCACACAGTGGCCAGTGAGCCTGGTGGCTGATCACAAATTCATTGGATTACAATTGAATCTTTCATTCTAGCCCAATGGCCCCTTAGCCTGGCAGCTGGTTCCAAATTCATTGGATTACAATAGAAATTTTTAGTCAAGCCCAGCACCACTTGACCCTGGTGGCTAATCACAGATTCATGAGATTGTAATTGAACCTTGCTGTCTAGCCCAGAGGCTCCTGACCCTGGTGTCCAAACACAGATTTATTGGATTACAATTGGGTCTTGCTGCCTAACCCAGTGGCACCTAAGCCTGGTGGCTGATCACATATTCATTGATTTACATATGAAACTCTCCCACCAAGCTGCACCTGAGCTGGTGGCTGATCCATTGGAATACAATTGAAACTCTCTGTCTAGCCCAACAGGGCCTGAGTTTGGTAGCTGACTCACTAATTTACAACTGAAATGGTTGTCCCCCCAAGCTTCATTTGAGCCTGGCAGTGGATCACAGACCAATAGGATTACAACTAAATCAATCCTTCTGGCCTAACAGTTCCTTAGCCTGGGAGCTGATCACAGTCTGATTGGATTAAAATGAAACCTAAAAATTGGGAGGAAAAAACAAAAACAAAAACAAACAAAAAAAACAGTCTATCACCAAAAGGAAAGGAGGAATCCCCAGATAGATCACTCCAAAAAAAAAAAAAAAAAAAAAAAGAGGCAAGCATAATATCAGATATGGAATTCAAAATAATGATGATAGAGGAGCTCAATGAGCTCAGCCAGCTCAAAGAAAACTGTAAAATCCTCCAGGGGAACTACAAAGAACTCCAGGGAAGATACAAGGAGCTTGCTGAGAATTACATCAGCATTAAAAAAATATTTAGAAACTATCAGTAAGAGCCAGGAGGAAATGAACAATACAATTTCTAAGTTGAAGAATACAGCAGAAGGAATCAACAGTAGGCTAGAGGAAGCAGAAAATTAGATCAGCAATCTGGAGGACAATGTAGACAAATATTCCAAGAAAGTGCAACAAAATGAAAGAAAAAAAAAAAGGCTGAATAAGAATGAAGAGATTTAAAGAGAGCTGAGCTGCAAAGCAACATGAAATGCAATAATATTCACATCATAGGGATACCAGAAGAAGAGAAATGAGATAGGAAACCTATCCTAAACAGTGATGTTAGAAAATTTCCCTAGAATGATGAGTGAAAATGTTACTCAAGGTCAGAAAGCACAGAGGGACCCAATGAGGATGAATCCAAACAAACCCACTTCCAGACACATTATAATTAAAATGGCAAATTTCAGAGACAAAGAGACAATTCTGAGGAGGAAAGATGGCGACAGAATAGAGAGCAGTGCTGATGGTGTTCTCGAGTACCAGAGCAGTTAAAGGACAAGATGGGAAGCGTGAAGCGTCTTCAGGACCCTAAGAATTGGAGCTGTCAGCATCTGGACACAGGGGAGCACAGCCAAGAGGCAGAGGAGACCAGCAGGAGACCCAAATATCCAGAACACAACCAGACAGCACAAATAAAGGACACAACAAGAACAGCAAGTGGAGAAAACCTGGGAGATGGCAACATTGAACTCCACAAATATCCTATCACAGAAGGGTACTCAACTAAGGCAAAGAAGCAAAGCAGGTTAACCCAAGGAAAGAACAAAAATAAATAATAAATAAATAAATAAAAAGCAAAAACAGACGCCCAAAATGGGGGAAAAAAGAATCAGTCCATCATCAAAAGGAAACGAAGAATCCCCAGAAAGATCACAAAACGGAACAGAGGTACCTGAACTATCGGATAAGGAATTCAAAAGAATGATGATAGAGAAGCTCAGTGAGATCAGCCACATCAAAGAAAACTTTAAACAACTCTAGGAGAACTACAAAGAACTCCAGGGAAGTTACAAAGAACTCCAGGGAAGTTACAAGGAACTTACTGAGAACTACAACAACATGAAAAAGGACATAGAAACTATACATAAGTGCCAGAAGGAAATAAAGAATACAATTTCTGAATTGAAGAATACAGTAGAAGGAATCAACAGTAGGCTAGAGGAAGCAGAGGACCAGATTAGCGAGTTGGAGGATAATGTAGACAAATACTCCAAGACAGTACAAGAGAATAAAAAAAGGCTGAATAAGACTGGAGAGGGGTTAAGAGAGCTGCAGGACAACAATGAAAAGTAACAACATCTGTATCATAGGGATACCAGAAGGAGAAAAGAAACAAGGAATGGAAAACCTGATCAAAAAAGTCATGATAGAAAATTTCCGTAACATGATGAATGAAAACATTAATCCAGTTCAGGAAGCACAGAGGGTCCTAATGAGGATCAACCCAAACAGACCAACACCAAGGCACATTATTATTAAAATGGCGAATTTCAAAGACAAAGAGAGAATCCTAAAAGCATCAAGAGAGAAAAGACAAATAACATACAAAGGGGCTCCAATAAGGCTATCAAATGATTATTCAACAGAAACAGTTCAAGCCAGAAGGGAATGGCAAAAAGTATTTCAAGTCATGGTCAACAAAGGCCTGCACCAAGAATACTCTACCCAGCAAGGCTCTCATTCAAGATAGAAGGAGAAATAAGGAGCTTCCCAGACAAAAAAAAAAAGACTAAAAGAATACATCTCTACCAAACCAGCATTGCAAGAAATGCTAAAGGGTCTGCCATAAAAATAAGTAAACAAATAAAATGAAAAAACAGAGAAAGCCAAAGCGGAATACAGACACAAAGGGAGAAAATGGCAATGAATAAGTATCAATCAATAATAACTTTAAATGTAAATGGATTAAATGCACCAATCAAAAGACATAGGGCAGCTGAATGGATAAGACAACATGCCCCATATGTATGCTGTCTTCAAGACACCCACCTCAGAACGAAAGATCGACACAGATTGAGAGTGAAGGGATGGAAAAATATATATCAAGCAAATGGAAACCAAAAAAAAAGCTGGAGTAGCAATACTGATTTCAGATAAAATAGATTTTATAATGAACGCCATAAAAAGGAACAAAGATGGCCATTTCATAATACTTAAGGGAACAATCCATCAAGAAGAAATAACTCTGATAAACATATACGCACCCAACATAGGAGATCCGAAATATATAAGGAAAATCCTGGAAGACTTTAAGAAAGATATAGACAGCAACACACTAATAGTAGGGGATTTTAATACCCCACTATCAATAATGGACAGATATTCCAAACAAAATATCCCCAGAGATGTTGTGGCATTGAACAACACTCTAGAGGAAATGGACCTAACTGATGTGTACAGTCTTTTACTCCAAAGAAGCAAAATACACATTCTTTTCAAATGCACATGGATCATTCTCCAAGGTAGACCACATGGTATGTCACAAGACAAGCCTCCACAAATACAGGG
>PVIW01009224.1:19218-34378 GCA_004026585.1 Noctilio leporinus
GAAATCATACAAAGTATCTTCTCAGATCACAATGGCTTGAAACTAGAAACCAATCTCAAGGGAAAAACCCAAAAATTCTCTAACTCATGGAGACTGAATAACATGCTTTTAAGCAATGAAGGGGTCAACAATGAGATCAAAGATGAAATCAAAAAGTTCCTGGAAACAAATGACAATGAACACACAACAGCCCAAAACCAATGGGAAACAGCAAAGGCAGTTCTCAGGGGGAAATTTATAGCAATACAGGCCTTCCTAAAAAGGTGACAAGAAGTTTATAAAAACAACCTAACCACAAAGCTGCAAGAACTAGAGGAGCAACAACAAACAAAGCCCAGAGCAAGTAGAAGGAAGAAAATCATCAAGATCAGAGCAGAACTAAATAACTCAGAGATTCAAATGACAATTCGAAGAATCAACAGGTCCAGGAGCTGGTTCTTTGAAAAAATAAACAAAATTGACCAGCCCTTACACAGACTCATCAAGAAAAAGAGGGAGAGGATCCAAATAAACAGAATCAGAACTGAAAGAGGGGAAATCACAACTGATACCTCAGCAATAAAAAAAATTGTAAGAAATTACCACAAACAACTATATGACAAAAAACATGACAATCTGGATGAAATGGACACATTTCTGGAAACATATAATCTACCAAAACTGAACCCAGAAGAAGCAGAAAGCCTGAATAGGCCAATAACAACTAGTGAAATTAAAGAAGTAATCCAAAATTTCCCAAAGTACAAAAACCCTGGTCCAGATGGCTACACAGGTGAATTTTACCAAACATTTAAAGAAGAACTAACTCCTATCCTCCTCAAACTATACCAAAAATTCAGGAAGAGGAAGACTCCCAAACTCTTTCTATGAGGCCAATATTATTCTAATCCCAAAACCAGGGCAAGATACAACTAAGAAAGAAATCTACAGGCCAATATCTCTGATGAACATAGATATGCTAAAATTCTCAATAAAATATTGGCCAATCAGATTCAGCAGTATATTACAAAGATAATGCACCATGATCAAGTGGGCTCCATTCCATGGATGCAAGGATGATACAACATTGGTAAATCAATCAATTTACCACATGTGTAATACACCACATCAACAAATTGAAAGATAAAAACCATATGATCATATGAATAGATGCTGAAAAAGCATTTGATAAAGTGCAGCAACCATTTATGATAAAAACCCTCAGCAAAATGGGAATAGAGGGAGCATACCTCAACATCATAAAGGCCATTTATGAGAAACCTGAAGCCAACATCATACTTAATGGACAAAAACTGAAAGCTTTCCCCCTAACATCAGGAACGAGACAAGGCTGCCCACTTTCCCCACTTCTATTCAACATTTTCTTGGAAGTTCTAGCTATAGCCATCAGAGAAGAAAAAGGAATCAAAGTTATCCAAATTGGAAAGGAGGAAGTCAAACTGTCATTATTTGCAGATGATATGATAGTGTACCCGATGGGCTCCACCAAAAACTTACTCAACCTAATAAGCAAATTTAGCAAAATAGTTGGGTATAAAGTCAATATCCAGAAATCAAAAGCATTTTTGTATACCAATAATGAAACAACAGAAATAGAAGTGAAAAAACAAATCCCATTTTCCATAGCAGTAAGAAAAATAAAGTACCTAGGAATAAATTTAACTAAGGAGGTAAAAGACCTGTACTCAGAAAACTACAGAACAATGAAGAAAGAAATCAAGGAAGACACAAATAAATGGAAGCATATACCATGTTCATGGGTGGGAAGAATTAACATCATAGAAATGTCCATACTACCAAAAGCATTCTACATATTCAATCCACTCCCAATTAAAATACCAATGACAGACTTCACAGAAATAGAAAAAAATACTTCAAAAATTTATATGGAGCCAAAAATGCCCATGAATAGCCACAGCAATCTTGAGCAAGAAGAACAAGGTAGGAGGAATCACAATACCGGACTTCAAACAATACTACAAGGCTACTGTCATCAAAACAGCCAGGTAGTGGCATAAGAATAGACATATAGATCAATGGAACAGAATAGAGAGCCCAGAACATAACCCAGAACTCTATCTATGGTCAACTAATATTTGACAAAGGGGGAAGGAACATCAAATGGAGTAAAAACAGTCTCTTCAAGAAATGGTATTGGGAGAACTGGACAGCAACATGCAAAAAGATAAAAAAGATCACCAACTTACACCATACACCAAAATAAACTCAAGATGGATAAAGGATTTAAACATGAGCAGTGCCACCATAAAGGTCCTGGAGAAAAATATAGGCAGTAAACTTTTGGATATCCTACGCAGGAATATGTTTACTGATGCTTCACCAAGGGCAAAGGAAATAAAAGAATGAATCAACAAATGGGACTATATCAAATTGAAAAGTTTCTGTTCAGCTAAAGAAAATATCAGCAAAATTCAAAGGGAACCAACTGTATGGGAAAACATAATTGCCAATGATATCTCAGACGAGAGTCTGATCTCCAAAATATAGAAAGAAGTAATGGGACTCAACACCAAGGAGACAGACAGCCCAATTAAAAAGTGGGCAAAGGACCTGAACAGACAACTCACTGAGGAAGATATACAAAGGGCCCAGAGGCATATGAAAGAATGCTCAACATCACTAGTCAGCAGAGAGATACAAATTAAAACCACAGTAAGATGCCACCTCACCCCTGTCAGAACCGCAATCATCAGCAAGTCAACAAACAAGTGTTGGCGAGGATGCGGGCAGTGGCTGAAGGGACAGAGAAACATCTCAGCAGCTGGGAGTTTCCCTGAGGAGGGTGGGATCTACACCCCCGAGTGGGCTTCCCAGCCTATAGCAACAAAGCTGAGAGCAAAACAGCATCCAGCTGTGAAAAGCAGAAAGCTACCTGGTTTAGCCAGTTTGGCAGAGAGACTGAGTTCTTCAAGGGACCATACTTGAAAATATAGTGGCACCCACTTACTGTGGGCTCCAGCAAAAAAAGGGCACAGTGGACTAGAGATGCTTGGGGAAAGTTTGTGTCAGTGGCTTTAGGGGGATAGCTGAAGGAGCAGCCTGTGAGTCCAATGCTGACCCATCCCCCATACAGCCCACAGACAACTCTTCTCCAAATGGCGGGAGCCTGAGGGGAAGCCACAGCCCCACCCATAGGAATTAATCCACCCCACCCAGCAGTGCTTAAACCTGGCCTCAGATCACAGGTTGATTGGATTAACAATCCAATTCAATTCATCTGCCCCACCTATATGTGCCTAAAACCAAACACTGATCATGGGCTGATTGGATTAACTACTAAAGGAGACAAAGACGGTGGATCTCTGGTAATCTCCAACTGGTTGACTAGGCCCAGACTGGAACACGAGTTGACATCACCAAGCACATATCCAGGAAGTAGAAAAAGTGCACCTCTACACCACACAAGGTCACACCACTAAGACAGTAAATCAAAGCAGACCAATCCAAGAAGCAGGAACAAACAAGAGCCACATGAAATGGGGAGACAAAGAAATCAATCCTCAGAAAAGGAAAGGAGGAATCCCCAAGTAGAGTGCGAAATGAAGTAGAGGCAAGCACATTATCAGACATGGAATTCAAAATAATAATGATAGAGAAACTCAATGAGCTCAGTGAGTTCAAAGAAAACTACAAACAACTCCAGAGGAACTACAAAGAACTCCAGGGCAGTTACAAGGAATTTACTGAGAACTACACAGCATTAAAAAGGACATAAAAACCATCAATAAGAGCCAGGAGGAAATGAATACAATTTCTTTTTTTTTTTTTAATATTTTATTTATTTTGCTATTACAGTTGTCCCAATTATCCCCCCTTTGCCCCACACCACCCAGTACCCTATTTCCTCCAGCAATGCCTCCCTTAGTTCATGTCCATGAGTCATGCATATAAGTTCTTTGGCTTCTCTATTTCCTTTGTTTTTCTTAACAGCCCCCTGTCTATTCTATAACCAACAATGTGTACTTTTTCTTTTTTCTTTTCACATCCAGAAAATACACCATTTAATTACTGCCTTCTGTCAGCTTCTCAAATATTAATACAAAGTTTTCTTTTCATTATTCCAAAATGCCTACATTAATTAATTTTTTTACCGAATTCCTCTTTTAAGTAATATAAATTGCAATATTACCAAACACATGCAAAAATACATTTACACCCATACATATTTTTATACATATTTAAAGCACATACTGGATTTTGAATAGTTAATACAAAAAAACTTAAAATATGCCAATAGCTTACATAATTATTGCATGTTAAATGGTAGTATTTTAGATATATTGTGCCAAAATTAAGCAGTTTTATCTTCTTTAATACTTATTTTACTCTGGAAAGCTATTTTTTGGGAAATATATCACATAAATGGTGTATTGCAGAACTCACTTTTGTGACAGTTGTCCTAGAAACAATGCCAAACACATAGTAAAAAATGAATGGTTTTTTTTTTTTTTTGATTTTTTTTAAAAATTTTATTGTTGTTGTATTACATCCATCCCCTTTTTGCTCCCCTCTGTCTTTTTGATCCAGCAATTCCACTACTTGGACTATACCCAAAGAATCCTGAAACACCAATTCATAAGAACCTATACACATCTATGTTCATAGCGGCACTATTTACAATAGCCAAATGCTGGAAACAGCCTAAGTGCCCATCAGTGGATGATTGGATCAAAAAACTTTGGTACATTTACACAATGGAATTCTATATAGCAGAAAGAAAGATGAATTTGGTTTTTGAGTCAGATCTTCACCCTTCCAATAATACAACTCAATTTTATTTTGAGCTACTAGAACTACAACTTACTCCTTCAGCAGTTTTCCATCTTAAATAGTAGATTTATTTATTTATGTATTTATATAGGCTGTGCACAGGTCTTACTTCTTTCAATACCCTCTGTTTTTCCTCTACATGTGTTTTACAAGGTAAACCCTTCAGAAATAATGGCACTTGCAGTACCTAGCTGGTCCCCAGAGTAGAAAATATTATGTCTACTAAGTTGAGGTAAAAAATAAAAATCCCTAGGATATAAATAATTTTGTAGAATAGTATTCTAGCTATTTTGAACTTGCAGTTGACTTTTGATGTGGTCCTAAACTAATCCCTGAACTATTTAGGAGTCTGTTGAGGTAGAGATTTGGTATGTTCACATTTCAATGATAAGGTTTACTATAGCATTAGTTCCTCTTCCCAAGCACCCCCAGTTTGGGGGCCTTCATAACTGAAAATGTATATTTCCACAATTTAATTGAAAGAAAACTCATCTAATTTACATGGTAATATAAGAATATATATTGTCTATGTACATGAATCATATAGTTCAGTAGTTTGCAAATTCCATCCAATTGGTCTTCATTCTCAGCATCCTTTCTACCTAAAGATGGACTGATTTCACAACGCACTTATGTCCAGTTGGTTTCTATTTAAAACATAAATTGCTTACAAAATCTATATATTACACACCCACAATTAAGCACACATTTTATAACAGTGAATAAGAAAGATAGCATGTCTTCTATGTAATATGCACCCACATTTTCTTAGGTTTTTCTTCTTCCTTAATTACATTTGATTTTTCTGAGTTATTGCAAGTAAACTGATTTTCCCATTTTGTGAAATTATTCCAATCTAAGAAAACTTAACCTGAAGTAATGCAAATACAAGTAATATACAAAATTATACCTTATTTAGTAAAATCTATTTACACCAAGATCACTTTAAAGCATTCATAAGTTAAAGTTGGTTCTTATCCATTCAGCTGCCCTATGTCTTTTGATTGGTGCATTTAATCCATCTACCTTTGTACCTGAATTCCTGTCTGTCTCTGTTTCTTCATCTTCTTAAAGCAGACCCTTTAGCATATCTTGCAATGCTGGTTTGGTGGAGATGTATTCTTTTAGACTTCTTTTGTCTGGGAGGCTCCTTATTTCACCTTCCATTTTGGCCTTGTTGGGTAGAGTATTCTTGGTTGCAACCCTTTGTTTTTCATTGCTTGAAATCTTATTTGCCATTCCCTTCTGGCTTATTGTGTTTCTGTGGAGAAATCAGCTGATAACCTTATGGGAGCCCCCTTGTATGTTATTAGCTGTTTCTCTCGTGCTGCTTTTGGATTCTTTCCCTGTCTTTGAAATTTGCCATTTTCATGATGATGTATCTTGGAGTGGGCTTGTTTGGGTTCATTTTTCTTGGGACCTTCAGTGCTTCCTGAATTTGCATGGCCTTTTCTCTCCTCAAGTTAGGGAAGTTTTCTGTCATTACTTTTACAAAGATGTTTTCTATCCCTTGCTCCTCCTCTTCTCCTTTTGGTATACCTATGATATGGATGTTATTACATTTCATGTTGTCCTGCACTCTTAAAACCTCTTCATTCTTTTTCAGTCTTTTTTCATTTTGTTGCACTGCCTGGGAATTTTTTTTTTCTACATTGATCTCCAGATTGCTGATCTGATTCTCTGCTTTCTCTAGCCTGCTTTTGATTTCTTCTAATATGTTCTTCAATTAAGAAATGGTAATAATGGGGGAATGGGTGGGTGGGGAGGGGGACCGAGGGGAGCAAAAAGGGGATGGATGTAATACAACAACAATAAAATTAAAAAAAAAATTACCAATGAGCCCTTAGGTTTGCCAGCTCCCATATGTAAGCTGTGTCCACATTAAAAAAAAAAAAAAAAAGATTGCATAGAGAAAAAAAAAAAAGAAATGGTAATCTTCATTTCCTCCTGGCTCTTATTGATGGTATCTGTGTCCTTTTTAATGCTAGTGTAGTTCTCATTAAGTTCCTTGTAGCTTTCCTGGAGTTTTTTGTAGTTCTCCTGGAGTTCTTCATAGTTCCCCTGGAGTTGTTTGTAGATTTCTTTAAACTAGCTGAGCTCATTGAGCTTCTCTATCATCATTATTTTGAATTTCATGTCTGATAGTGTGCTTGTCTCTATTTCATTTTGCACTCTACCTGAGGATTCCTCCTTTCCATTTGCTGAGGGTTTATTTCTTTGTCTCCCCATTTTAGGTAACTCTTGTTTCTTTCTGCTTCTTGGATTGGTCTTCTTTGACTTACTGTCTTTGTGGTGTGACCTTCTGTGGTGTAGAGGTACACTTTTTCTACTTCCTGGATCTGTGCTTGGTGATGTCAGCCCTTATCCCAGTCTGGGCCTAGTCAGCCAGTTGGAGACTACCAGGGATTCACTGTCTTTGTCTGTCTCCTTTAGTTGTTAATCCAATCAGTCTGTGATCAAAAGTCAGTTTTAGGCATCTTGGTCATGTTGTGATGAATTGGCTCTTCTGTTTTGGCCCTGGTAATAAGACTACTCTCCATTTGGTGTTCTGTTGGTTATTCTAGATGATTTATCCCCAGTTAAGTTGTAATTCTAGTTTGGTGTTGGGAGGAGATTGGTGTAGTTCCACTTACTCCTCTGCCATCTTGGTTCTCTCCCTTTTATTCTTTTTAAGAAAACTTTTTAAAAAATGGTTATTTACACCAATATATACCTTATATCTAATGTGAAAGATTGTCTTTTCATAAGGTAGTTCAACAAATAAGCATATATACTTAAAATATTTTGATACATTTTCATGCTGTTCTTTCTCTTTAGATTTTTAAATTTCCTTATTGTTTCCTTTTACTTTCTTGCCTAAAAAAACTACATGGCCTTTATTTTTATCATAACCGTTGTGTTGATAGAGATAAATAATGCATACACATGTATATAAATACATACATAGTCAATGTATCTTTTTAAATTTAATTTTATTGTTGTTGTATTATATTCATCCCATTCCCTCCATACACACTTCTCTTCTCTTCCTCACCCACCCAATCCCTCCCCACACAGTTAATCCCAAATGTTGTCCATGTGCATGGGTCATCCATGCTAATTCCTTGACTAAACTGTTCCCCTTCTTTGCTTCCTTCTCCCCAATCCCCTTCCCTCCCCTCTGCACGCTGAAAGTCAGTTTCTTGTATTCATTTCTATGATTTGGTTTTGCTTGTTTGTTTGTTTTGTTCATTAATCTTCTCTACTAGGTGAGAATATATAGTATTTAATTCTTCCTGCCTGTATTATTTCACAAAGCATTATAGTCTCCAGTTCCATCCATGTTATTGCATATGGTAGGAGTTCCTTCTTTCTTTTTTCTGTGTAAGTATTTCATTGTGTAATTGTGCCATAGTTTTTTTATCTGTTCATCCACTGATAGGCATTTAGGCTGTTTCCATCACTTGGCTATTGTGAATAGTGATGCTATGAACATAGGGGTGTGTAGGTTCTTCTGAATTGGTGTGTCAGGATTCTTCAGGTATAATCCTAGCAGTGGAATCACTGGGTCATAAGGCAGTTCTATTCTTAGTTTTTTGAGGAAATTCCAGACTGCCTTCCATAGTGGCTGTGCTAGTCTGCATTCCCACCAATGATGCACTAGGGTTCCCTTTTCTCCACATCCTGGCCAGCACTTGTTATTTGTTGACTTGTTAATGATGGCCATCCTGGCAGGTGTGAGGTGGTATCTCATTGTGATTTTAATTTGCCTCTCTCTAATGGCTAGTGATGTTGAGCATTCTTTCCTATGCCTAAGGGCAATTTGTATGTCTTCATTAGAGAAGTCCTTTGCCCATTTTTAATTGGGTTATTTGTCTCCATGGTGTTTAGTCATATTAGTCCTTTACATATTTTGGAAATCAAACACTTGTCTGAGGTGTCATTGGCAAATATATTTTCCCATTTTGTTAGTTCCCTTTTCATTTTGTTGATGTTTTATTTCGCTGAGCAGAAACTTTTCAGTTTGACGTAGTACCATTTGTTCACTTGCTCCTTTATTTCCCTTGCCATGAGAGAGATATCAGTGAACATATTGCTGAGTTGGATATCTGCAAATTTTTTGCCTATGTTTTCCTCTAGGACTTTTATGGTGGAACTGCTATGTTTAAGTCTTTTATCCATCTTGAGTTTATTCTGGTGTATGGTGTATGTTGGTGGTCTAGTGGTCCCAATACCACTTGTTGAAGAGGCTATTGGCACTCCATTTTATGTTCCTTCCCCTTTTGTCAAATAGTTGCCCATAAAATCCTAGGTTTATTTCTGGGCTCTCTATTCTGTTCCATTGATCTGTCTGTTCTTGTGCCTGTGCCAGACCATTTTGATTACTATGGCTTTGTAATATAGTTTAATATCTGGTATTGTAATTCCTCCTACTTTGTTCTTCTCTCTAAAGATTTCTGTAGCTATTCAGGGTCATTTTTGTCTCCACATAATTTTTTTAAGTATTAGTTCTAAGTCTATGAAATATGATGTTGGTATTTTAATAGGGATTGCATTGAACCTATAGCTGGCTTTGGGTAGTATGGACATTTTATTTTATTTTAACTTTATTGTTGTTGTATTACATCCATCCCCTTTTTGCTCCCCTCTGTCCCCCTCCCCACACGCCCATTCCCCCAAAAGTCAATCCCACCTGTTGTCCATGTCCATGGTTCCTTTATACTAGGTTCTTTTTTTTTTTTTTTTCTTTTAATTTTATTGTTGTTGTATTACATCCATCCCTTTTTTGCTCCCCTCTGTCCCCCTCCCCACCCCCCCTTTCCCCCCAAAGTCAATCCCACCTGTTGTCCATGTCCATGGTTCCTTTATACTAGGTTCTTGTCTAAGCTGCTCCCCTTCTTTGCCTCTGCCTCCCTCCTCCCCCCAACCCCTTTCCCCCTGACCACTGCAGGCCTATTCCTTGTATTCATACTTGGTTCTGTTTTGCTTGTTGTTAGTTTTGCTCATTATTGTCCCGTAATGGGTGATATCATGATGTTAATTCTTCCCAACAGTGAACATGGTATATGCTTCCATTTATTTGTATCTTTTAAAATTTCTTTGTTCAGTCTTCTGTAGTTTTCTGAGTACAGGTCTTTTATCTCCTTGGTTAAATTTATTCCTAGGAATTTATTTTTTGTTGTTGTTGCTATAGTAAATGGGATTTCCTAGTGTTTTCTTTAATGTTTCATTTTTGGTATCTAAAAATGCTTTTAATTTCTGGATATTGACTTTGTATTCAGCTATTAGGCCAAATTCGCTTATTAGATTGAGTAGTTTCTTAGTGAAGTATAGGGCTTTCTCTGTACACTATCTTGTCACCTGCAAATAATGACAGTTTTACTTTCTCTTTTTCAAATTGGATGACTTCGATTCCTTTTTCTTGTCTGATCATTGTGGCTAGAACTTCCAAAACTATGTTGAACAGAAGTGGAGAGAGCGGACATCCTTGACTTATTCCCGATCTTAAGGGAAAAGCTTTCAGATTTTGCCCATTGAGTATGATGTTAGCTGCAAGTTTCTTGTATATGGCCTTTATTATTGCTGAGGTATGCTCCCTCTATTCCCATTTTGCTGAGCCTTTTTATTTTATCATAAAAGGGTCCTATACTTTATCAAATGCTTTTACAGCATCTAATGATATAATCATATGGTTTTTGTCTTTTAGTTTGTTTATCTGGTGTATTACGTTTATTGATTTGTGAATATTGTACCAGCTTTGCATCCCTGGGATGAATTCCACTTGGTCATAGTGTATGATATTTTTAATATATTGCTAGATCCAATTGGCCAATATTTTGTTGAAAATTTTAGCATCTATGTTCATCAGAGATATTGACATATAGTTTTCTTTCTTTGTTGTGTCTTGACCTGGTTTTCAGATTAGAGTAATACTGGCCTTATAAAAAGAGTTTGGGAGTCATCCCTATTCTTGGTTAAGAAGGGTAGGTCAGTTTTTCCCTAAATGTCTGGTAAAATTCACCGGTGTAGCCGCCTGGCCCAGGGCTTTTGTGTACCAGGGGTTTTCTGATTAATTCTTCAATTTCACTAGTTGTTATTGGCCTATTCAGATTTCTGCTTCTCCTTTATTCATTTTTGGAAGGTTATAGATTTCCAGAAATTTTTCCATTTCACCCAGGTTGTCAAATTTCTTGTCATATAGTTGTATGTAGTAATTTTTTACAACCCTTTGTGTTTTTGTGGTATCAGTTGTGATTTCTCATTTGTCCTTTCTGATTTTATTTATTTGGGTCCTCCCTTTTTTCTTGATAAGTCAAGTTAGTGGTTTGTCAATTTTGTTTATATTTTCAAAGAACCAGCTCCTAGGTTTATTGATCCTTTGAATTGTGCTTTTAGTCTCCATGTTGTTTTGATTCTGCTCCAATCTTGATTATTTCCTTCCATTATCTCATTTTGAGCTTTGTTGTTGTTCCTGGAGATCACGTAGCTTTATGATCAGGTTATTTGAGATTTCTCTATATTTTTTAGGTAGGCCTGTATGGCTATGACCTTCCCTCTGAGGAATGCCTTAGCAGTGTTGCATAGGTTTTGGGCTGTTGTGTATTTATTTTCACTGGTTTTTAGAAACTTTTTGATTTTTTCCCTTGATCTTATTGTTAACCTATTCATTTTTCAATAGCATGTTATTCAGTCTCCATGAATTTAAACACTTTGGGTTTTTTTCCTTGAGGTTAAGTTTAATTTTTTTTTTTTTTTTTTTCATTTTGTGGAGGTATGCTTTCTGTCTATCATGTGGTCTGTCTTTGAGAATGTTCCATGTGCATATAAAAAGAAAGTATAAAGTGCCTTTCTTCAGGAAAGTAGCAACTTGGAATAAAATGTGGCAAGCCTCAGCTTTGCAGGGCAGAAGGTCGTGTGTAATTTCCCTTGCCTTCCTTTGGCTGCCTACATGTAAAAAATAAAATAAAACAAAATAAAAAAGTATATTTTGTTTTCTTGACATGAAAAGTTCCACATATATATATCAGTTAAGTACATTTGTTCTAGAGTATTCTACAATGTCATAATATCCTTGGTGTTTTTTTCACTTGGAAAATCTGTCTATACTTTTTTTTTAGATTTCTTTTTAATATAGCTCTTGTTTGTTTATTTGTTTCTTTTAATTTTTATTGTTGATGTATTACATCCATCCACTTTTTTGCTCCCCTCCATCTCCCTCCCCACACACCCATCCTCCCCAAAGTCAATCCCATCTGTTGTCCATATTCATGGTTCCTTTATACTAGGTTCTTGTCTAAGCTGCTCCCCTTCCCTGCCTCTGCCTCCCCCCTCCCCCCAACCCCTTTGCCCCTGACCACTGAAGGCCTATTCATTGTACTCATATGTTTGGTTCTGTTTTGCTTGTTGTTAGTTTTGTTCATTATTTTACTGTAATGGGTGAGATCATATGATATTTGTGCTTCACTGACTGGCTTATTTCACTAAGCATAATACTCTCCAGTTCCATCCATGATGTTGCAAAGGGTACAAGTTCCTTCTTTCTTTCTGCTATATAGAATTCCATTGTGTAAATGTACCAAAGTTTTTTGATCCATTCATCCACTGATGGGCACTTAGACTGTTTCCAGCACTTGGCTATTGTAAATAGTGCTGCTATGAACATAGGTGTGCATAGGTTCTTCTGAATTGGCGTTTCAGGATTCTTTGGGTATAGTCCAAGTAGTGGAATTGCTGGATCAAAAAGCAGTTCCATTTTTAGTTTTTTAAGGAAACCCCATACTGTTTTCCACAGTGGCTGCACCAGCCTACATTCCCACCAACAGTGTATGAGGGTTCCCTTTGCCCTGCATCCTCGCCAACACTTGTTGTTTGTTGATTTGCTGATGATTGCCATTCTGAAAGGGGTGAGGTGGTATCTTACTGTGGTTTTAAATTGCATCTCTCTGATGACTAGCGATGTTGAGCATTCTTTCATATGCCTCTGGGCCTTTTGTATATCTTCCTCAGTGAGTTGTCTGTTCAGGTCCTTTGCCCATTTTTTAATCGGGCTGTCTGTCTCCCTGGTGTTGAGTCGCATTTCTTCTTTCTATATTTTGGAGATCAGACCCTTGTCTGAGGTACATTGGTAACTATGTATTCCCATACAGTTGGTTCCCTTTGAATTTTGCTGATATTTTCTTTAGCTGAACAGAAACTTTTCAATTTGATATAGTCCCATTTGTTGATTCGTTCTTTGATTTCCTTTGCCCTTGGTGAAGTATCAGTAAACATATTTCCTCATAGGATATCCAAAAGTTTACTGCCTCTATTTTTCTCCAGGACCTTTATGGTGGCACTGCTTATGTTTAAATCCTTTATCCATCTTGAGTTTATTCTGGTGTATGGTATAAGTTAGTGGTCTAGTTGTATCTTTTTGCATGTTGCTGTCCAGTTCTCCCAACACCATTTGTTGAAGAGACTGTTTCGACGCCATTTTATCTTCCTTCCCCCTTTGTCAAATATTAGTTGATCATAGGGTCCTGGGTTAATTTCTAGGCTCTCTATTCTGTTCCATTGATCTATATGTCTATTCTTATGCTCGTACCAGGCTGTTTTGATGACAGTAGCCTTGTAGTATTGTTTGAAGTCCGGTATTGTGATTCCTCCTGCCTTGTTCTTCTTACTCAAGATTGCGGTGGCTATTCATGGGTGTTTTTGGCTCCATATAAATTTTTGAAGTATTTTTTCTATTTCTGTGAAGTCTGCCATTGATATTTTAATTGGGATTGCTTTGAATATGTAGATTGCTTTGGGTAGTATGGACATTTTAATGATGTTAATTCTTCCCACCCATGAACATGGTATATGCTTCCATTTATTTGTGTCTTCCTTGATTTCTTTCTTCATTGTTCTGTAGTTTTCTGAGTACAGGTCATTTACCTCCTTAGTTAAGTTGATTCCTAGGTACTTTATTTTTCTTGTTGCTATGGGAAATGGGATTTGTTTTTTCACTTCTATTTCTGTTGTTTCATTATTGGTATACAAAAATGCTTTTGATTTCTGGATATTGACTTTATACCCAACTATTTTGCTAAATTTGCTTATTAGGTTGAGTAAGTTTTTGGTGGAGCCCATCGGGTACACTATCATATCATCTGCAAATAATGACAGTTTGACTTCCTCCTTTCCAATTTGGATAACTTTGATTCCTTTTTCTTCTCTGATGGCTATAGCTAGAACTTCCAAGAAAATGTTGAATAGAAGTGGGGAAAGTGGGCAGCCTTGTCTCGTTCCTGATGTTAGGGGGAAAGCTTTCAGTTTTTGTCCATTAAGTATGATGTTGGCTTCAGGTTTCTCATAAATGGCCTTTATGATGTTGAGGTATGCTCCCTCTATTCCCATTTTGCTGAGGGTTTTTATCATAAATGGTTGCTGCACTTTATCAAATGCTTTTTCAGCATCTATTCATATGATCATATGGTTTTTATCTTTCAATTTGTTGATGTGGTGTATTACACATGTGGTAAATTGATTGATTTACCAATGTTGTATCATCCTTGCATCCATGGAATGGAGCCCACTTGATCATGGTGCATTATCTTTGTAATATACTGCTGAATCTGATTGGCCAATATTTTATTGAGAATTTTAGCATATCTATGTTCATCAGAGATATTGGCCTGTAGATTTCTTTCTTAGTTGTATCTTGCCCTGGTTTTGGGATTAGAATAATATTGGCCTCATAGAAAGAGTTTGGGAGTCTTCCTCTTCCTGAATTTTTGGTATAGTTTGAGGAGGATAGGAGTTAGTTCTTCTTTAAATGTTTGGTAAAATTCACCTGTGTAGCCATCTGGACCAGGGTTTTTGTACTTTGGGAAATTTTGGATTACTTCTTTAATTTCACTAGTTGTTATTGGCCTATTCAGGCTTTCTGCTTCTTCTGGGTTCAGTTTTGGTAGATTATATGTTTCCAGAAATGTGTCCATTTCATCCAGATTGTCATGTTTTTTGTCATATAGTTGTTTGTGGTAATTTCTTACAATTTTTTTTATTGCTGAGGTATCAGTTGTGATTTCCCCTCTTTCAGTTCTGATTCTGTTTATTTGGATCCTCTCCCTCTTTTTCTTGATGAGTCTGTGTAAGGGCTGGTCAATTTTGTTTATTTTTTCAAAGAACCAGCTCCTGGACCTGTTGATTCTTCGAATTGTCATTTGAATCTCTGAGTTATTTAGTTCTGCTCTGATCTTGATGATTTTCTTCCTTCTACTTGCTCTGGGCTTTGTTTGTTGTTGCTCCTCTAGTTCTTGCAGCTTTGTGGTTAGGTTGTTTTTATAAACTTCTTGTCACCTTTTTAGGAAGGCCTGTATTGCTATAAATTTCCCCCTGAGAACTGCCTTTGCTGTTTCCCATT
>PVIW01009224.1:34478-53795 GCA_004026585.1 Noctilio leporinus
TGGGCTGTTGTGTGTTCATTGTCATTTGTTTCCAGGAACTTTTTGATTTCATCTTTGATCTCATTGTTGACCCCTTCATTGCTTAAAAGCATGTTATTCAGTCTCCATGAGTTAGAGAATTTTTGGGTTTTTCCCTTGAGATTGGTTTCTAGTTTCAAGCCATTGTGATCTGAGAAGATACTTTGTATGATTTCAATTTCCCTGTATTTGTGGAGGCTTGTCTTGTGACATACCATGTGGTCTACCTTGGAGAATGATCCATGTGCATTTGAAAAGAATGTGTATTTTGCTTCTTTGGAGTAAAAGACTGTACACATCAGTTAGGTCCATTTCCTCTAGAGTGTTGTTCAATGCCACAACATCTCTGGGGATATTTTGTTTGGAATATCTGTCCATTATTGATAGTGGGGTATTAAAATCCCCTACTATTAGTGTGTTGCTGTCTATATCTTTCTTAAAGTCTTCCAGGATTTTCCTTATATATTTCGGATCTCCTATGTTGGGTGCGTATATGTTTATCAGAGTTATTTCTTCTTGATGGATTGTTCCCTTAAGTATTATGAAATGGCCATCTTTGTTCCTTTTTATGGCGTTCATTATAAAATCTATTTTATCTGAAATCAGTATTGCTACTCCAGCTTTTTTTTTGGTTTCCATTTGCTTGATATATATTTTTCCATCCCTTCACTCTCAATCTGTGTCGATCTTTCGTTCTGAGGTGGGTGTCTTGAAGACAGCATACATATGGGGCATGTTGTCTTATCCATTCAGCTGCCCTATGTCTTTTGATTGGTGCATTTAATCCATTTACATTTAAAGTTATTATTGATTGATACTTATTCATTGCCATTTTCTCCCTTTGTGTCTGTATTCCGCTTTGGCTTTCTCTGTTTTTTCATTTTATTTGTTTACTTATTTTTATGGCAGACCCTTTAGCATTTCTTGCAATGCTGGTTTGGTAGAGATGTATTCTTTTAGTCTTTTTTTTTTTGTCTGGGAAGCTCCTTATTTCTCCTTCTATCTTGAATGAGAGCCTTGCTGGGTAGAGTATTCTTGGTGCAGGCCTTTGTTGACCATGACTTGAAATACTTTTTGCCATTCCCTTCTGGCTTGAACTGTTTCTGTTGAATAATCATTTGATAGCCTTATTGGAGCCCCTTTGTATGTTATTTGTCTTTTCTCTCTTGATGCTTTTAGGATTCTCTCTTTGTCTTTGAAATTCGCCATTTTAATAATAATGTGCCTTGGTGTTGGTCTGTTTGGGTTGATCCTCATTAGGACCCTCTGTGCTTCCTGAACTGGATTAATGTTTTCATTCATCATGTTACGGAAATTTTCTATCATGACTTTTTTGATCAGGTTTTCCATTCCTTGTTTCTTTTCTCCTTCTGGTATCCCTATGATACAGATGTTGTTACTTTTCATTGTTGTCCTGCAGCTCTCTTAACCCCTCTCCAGTCTTATTCAGCCTTTTTTTATTCTCTTGTACTGTCTTGGAGTATTTGTCTACATTATCCTCCAACTCGCTAATCTGGTCCTCTGCTTCCTCTAGCCTACTGTTGATTCCTTCTACTGTATTCTTCAATTCAGAAATTGTATTCTTTATTTCCTTCTGGCACTTATGTATAGTTTCTATGTCCTTTTTCATGTTGTTGTAGTTCTCAGTAAGTTCCTTGTAACTTCCCTGGAGTTCTTTGTAACTTCCCTGGAGTTCTTTGTAGTTCTCCTAGAGTTGTTTAAAGTTTTCTTTGATGTGGCTGATCTCACTGAGCTTCTCTATCATCATTCTTTTGAATTCCTTATCCGATAGTTCAGGTACCTCTGTTCCGTTTTGTGATCTTTCTGGGGATTCTTCGTTTCCTTTTGATGATGGACTGATTCTTTTTTCCCCCATTTTGGGCGTCTGTTTTTGCTTTTTATTTATTTATTTATTATTTATTTTTGTTCTTTCCTTGGGTTAACCTGCTTTGCTTCTTTGCCTTAGTTGAGTACCCTTCTGTGATAGGATATTTGTGGAGTTCAATGTTGCCATCTCCCAGGTTTTCTCCACTTGCTGTTCTTGTTGTGTCCTTTATTTGTGCTGTCTGGTTGTGTTCTGGATATTTGGGTCTCCTGCTGGTCTCCTCTGCCTCTTGGCTGTGCTCCCCTGTGTCCAGATGCTGACAGCTCCAATTCTTAGGGTCCTGAAGACGCTTCACGCTTCCCATCTTGTCCTTTAACTGCTCTGGTACTCGAGAACACCATCAGCACTGCTCTCTATTCTGTCGCCATCTTTCCTCCTCAGAATTGTCTCTTTGTCTCTGAAATTTGCCATTTTAATTATAATGTGTCTGGAAGTGGGTTTGTTTGGATTCATCCTCATTGGGTCCCTCTGTGCTTTCTGACCTTGAGTAACATTTTCACTCATCATTCTAGGGAAATTTTCTAACATCACTGTTTAGGATAGGTTTCCTATCTCATTTCTCTTCTTCTGGTATCCCTATGATGTGAATATTATTGCATTTCATGTTGCTTTGCAGCTCAGCTCTCTTTAAATCTCTTCATTCTTATTCAGCCTTTTTTTTTTTCTTTCATTTTGTTGCACTTTCTTGGAATATTTGTCTACATTGTCCTCCAGATTGCTGATCTAATTTTCTGCTTCCTCTAGCCTACTGTTGATTCCTTCTGCTGTATTCTTCAACTTAGAAATTGTATTGTTCATTTCCTCCTGGCTCTTACTGATAGTTTCTAAATATTTTTTTAATGCTGATGTAATTCTCAGCAAGCTCCTTGTATCTTCCCTGGAGTTCTTTGTAGTTCCCCTGGAGGATTTTACAGTTTTCTTTGAGCTGGCTGAGCTCATTGAGCTCCTCTATCATCATTATTTTGAATTCCATATCTGATATTATGCTTGCCTCTTTTTTTTTTTTTTTTTTTTTTTGGAGTGATCTATCTGGGGATTCCTCCTTTCCTTTTGGTGATAGACTGTTTTTTTTGTTTGTTTTTGTTTTTGTTTTTTCCTCCCAATTTTTAGGTTTCATTTTAATCCAATCAGACTGTGATCAGCTCCCAGGCTAAGGAACTGTTAGGCCAGAAGGATTGATTTAGTTGTAATCCTATTGGTCTGTGATCCACTGCCAGGCTCAAATGAAGCTTGGGGGGACAACCATTTCAGTTGTAAATTAGTGAGTCAGCTACCAAACTCAGGCCCTGTTGGGCTAGACAGAGAGTTTCAATTGTATTCCAATGGATCAGCCACCAGCTCAGGTGCAGCTTGGTGGGAGAGTTTCATATGTAAATCAATGAATATGTGATCAGCCACCAGGCTTAGGTGCCACTGGGTTAGGCAGCAAGACCCAATTGTAATCCAATAAATCTGTGTTTGGACACCAGGGTCAGGAGCCTCTGGGCTAGACAGCAAGGTTCAATTACAATCTCATGAATCTGTGATTAGCCACCAGGGTCAAGTGGTGCTGGGCTTGACTAAAAATTTCTATTGTAATCCAATGAATTTGGAACCAGCTGCCAGGCTAAGGGGCCATTGGGCTAGAATGAAAGATTCAATTGTAATCCAATGAATTTGTGATCAGCCACCAGGCTCACTGGCCACTGTGTGGGGCTGGCTGTGTGACTCAGCTGTGAGTCAGAGAGTTTGTATTCAGCCATCAAGGCCATGGGTTGTTGGGCAATAAATACCTCTTCAGGTGCCAACTATTGTATCTATGCTTAGACAGGGCAGGGCAGGAGAGGTTTATTTAGAGATAAATCAAAGAATTGTGGTCAGGCACCAGGCTAAGGCACCCCTGGGTGGGGCAGATTGCTTTCAGTGGGCAGGGCTATAAGGATCCTCATAGGGAAGCAGCTTGGGGCAGCATAGTCCAACTGAGGTGTGGGCAATTAGTCAGCACTGGGATCCCCACAGCTGCTTCCCCATTCTCTCCTCCAAGCCACCACCACAAACTCTCTCCATGTGTCTCCAGTCCTCTTTGCCCTCCCTCTTTTGGAGCTCAGAGTAGGTGGGTGTCAGTGTATTTTTGCTGTGGTCACCCTAGTCATTCTCTGTCTCCAGTTTTCTCTCAGGCTAGCAAACTCCATGGCTTTCCACCCTTTTCAGCTATATGCTGCTCTGCTCTCTGCCATGTTGCTGGGAAATCTAGCTCAGGACCAGAACCCACACTTCTCAGGTGGATCCCCTGGCTCTGTCCCTTCAGCTGCTGCCTCTGGTGGTGGCACAGCCAGCCCTCTTGCATTTCCATAATTCCTATCAGTCACATTGTGATGAAGTGTCCTCTTCTGTTCTGTCCATGGTTATAGGACTTCTTTCCAGTTGGTATTCTGTTGGTAATTCCAGCTGATTTTTTCTCCAGGTAAAGAATTCCAGATGGGATCTAGGAGGAGATTGATGTAGCTCCACTTAACTCCTCAACATATTGCCATAACTCCTCTTAAGTGTTTCTTTATGTACGCTCTTTCTGGGACTACTTACAGATATATTATTCATTTTAAATTGCCCCTTTTTTCTTTATTTTTGTTTTAATTTTGATAGATGTGGTTTTTCTGCTACATTTTCTAATATTCTGATCTTTTATTCCACAGTGTTAAATTTGCTGATGATCCACTAAATATTTTTCATTTAAGATATTATAATTTTCATCTCCAGATGTCAAACCTGAAGTTTTAGAATAACTTTTATTTCTTTACTTAACTTGCTCATGTACTCCTCTCCCTACTTGAACATGTAATATGTGGTCATAGTGACTGTTGAAATATCCTTGTTCCTTCTGATGTATGTTGTAAGTTAGTGGTTTATTTTATTTATTTATTTTTGCATGTCCCTGTCTAAGTCTCCCAACACCACTTGTTGGAGTGGTTATTGTCATTCCATTTATGCTCCTTCCCCCTTTATTGAAATTAATTGACCATAGAGACCTGGGTTTAAATAAACACCAATTCATAAGAACCTATGTACCCCTATGTTCATAGCAGCACTATTTACAATAGCTAAGTGCTGGAAACAACCTAAGTGCCCATCAGTGGATGATTGGATCAAAAAAATTTGGTACATTTACACAATGGAATACTACACAGCAGAAAGAAAGCAGGAACTCCTACCCTTTGCAACATATGGATGGAACTAGAAAGTATTATGCTTAGTGAAATAAGCCAGTCAGTGAAGGACAAATACCATATGATCTCACCCATTACAGGACAATAATGAACAAAACTAACAACAAGCAAAACAGAACCAAATATATGAATACAGTGAATAGGCCTTCAGTGGTCAGAGGGAAGGGTGTTGGGGGGAAGGGAGAGGAAGAGACAAGGAAGGGGAGCAGTATAGATAAGAACCTAGTATGAAGGAACCATGGACATGGACAACAGGTGGGACTGACTTTGTGGGGGAATGGGTGGGTAGGGAAGAGGACAGAGGGGAGCCAAAAGGGGATGGGTGTAATACAACAACAATAAAATTAAATTTAAAACGTAAATAAATAAATAAATAAAATAAACTCAAGATGGATAAAAGACTTAATCATAAGATGTGTCACCATAAAAGTTCTTGAGCAAAACGTAGACAGTAAAATTTCAGATATCTCATGCAGCAATATTTTCACCAATATTTCTCTGAGGGTAAGGGAAATAAAAGAACAAATAAACTAATGGGACTACATAAAAAAAAAAGTTTCTGTTAATCTAAAAATAACAACAGCAAAATAAAAAGAGAAATATATATATGGGAAAACATATTTGCCAATGATGTCTCAGACAATAGTTTGATCTCCAAAATATATAAATAACTTATGCAGCTCAACACCAGGGAGACAGACAGCCCAATCTAAAAATGGGCAAAGGACTGGGACAGACAACTCACTGAGGTATACAAAGGGCCCAAGTCATATGAAAGAATGCTCAACATCACTAGTCATCAGAGAGATGCAAATTAAAACCATAATAAGATACCACCTCACCCCTGTCAGAATGGCAATCATCAGCAAATCAACAAACAACAAGTGTTGGTGAGGATGCGGGACAAAGGGAACCCTCATACACTGTTGGTGGGAATGTAGGCTGGTGCAGCCACTGTGAAAAACAGTATGGGGTTTCCTTAAAAAACTAAAAATGGAACTGCCTTTTGATCCAGCAATTCCACTACTTGGACTATACCCAAAGAAGCCTGAAACACCAATTCAGAAGAACCTATGCACACCTATGTTCATAGCAGCACTATTTACAATAGCCAAGTGCTAGGAAACAGCCTAAGTGCCCATCAGTGGATGATTGGATCAAAAAACTTTGGTACATTTACACAATGGAATTCTATATAGCAGAAAGAAAGAAGGAACTTGTACCCTTTGCAACAACATGGATGGAACTGTAGAGTATTATGCTTAGTGAAATAAGCCATTCAGTGAAGGACAAATATCATATGATCTCACCCATTACAGGACAATAATGAGCAAAACTAACAACAAGCAAAACAGAACCAAGCACATGAATACAAGGAATAGGCCTTTAGTGGTCAGGGGGAAAGGGGTTGTGGGGAGGGTGGAGGGGGGAGGCAGAGGCAAGAAAGGGGAGCAGCTTAGACAAGAACTTAATATATAGGAACCATGGACATGGACAACAGGTGGGATTGACTTTGGGGGGAATGGGTGGGTGGGGAGGGGAACAGAGGGGAGCAAAAAGGGAATGAATGTAATACAACAATAAAATTAAAAAAAAAAAAGAATTTTATTTCTAAGTCAGATCCCACACTTTCCAATAATACAACTGAACTTTTTTTTAACATACTGAAGCTACAACTTATTCTTTTTGGAGTTTTCCATCTTAGATAGTATATTTATTTATTTATTTATTTATTTTTTGCCATGCAGAAGTCTTATTTCTTTCAATACCATCTTTTTCTCCCCTACATATGTTTTAGTAGTTGAAGCCTTCAGAAATAATGGCACTTGCAGTGCTCAGCTGGTCCCCACAGAGTAGAAATGATAATATCTACTAATTTGAGCTTTAAAAAAAGCCAAAGGTTTAAATAATTTTTTAGAATAGTATTTTAGCTATTTTTTGAACTTCTGGTTGACTTCCTCTGTGCTCCTAAACTAACTACTGAACTATTTAAGAATCTGTTGAAGTAGTGATTAGGTGTGTTCATATTTGAATAATGAATTTTACTATAGCATTAATACATTTTCCCAAGCATCCCCAGTCTGGGGGCCTTCATTGCTAGAAATGTTTATTTCCACTATCTGTTTGAAAGGTATATTATCTAATTTAAATGCTAATATGAGGATATATATTGCCTACGTACATGAATCATATAATTAATAGTTGTTAACATCTGTCCAAATTAGCCTTCACTCTCTTTTCTATCCTAAAGATTGACTAATTTCTCAACACACCTACTATCAGTTGGCTGATAATTAAAACATATATTGCTAATAACCTCTATATATTATACACCCACAAACAAGTACACATTTTATAGCAATGAATAAAAAGAATAGCATGTATTCTATGTAATATACATCCACATTTTTGTACTTTTTTCCCTTACCTGCATTTGATTTTTCTAAATTACTACAAGTAATTTGATTTTACCAAATTAGAAAATAATTCCAATCTAAAAAAATCTTAACCTGCAGTAATGCAGATACAAAATACAAAACTGTACATTATTTAGTAAGATCTATGTACTACAAGATTATTTTAAAGTGTTCATAAGTTAAAGTTGTTTCTTATCCAGTCAGCTACCCTATGACTTTTGTTTGGTGTATTTAATCCATTTCCATTTAAGGTTATTATTGATAGATACTTATTCATTGTCATTTTTTCCCCTCCGTGTCTGTCTCTCTCTGTTTCTTCATATTCTTAAAGCAGACCCTTTAGCATCTTTTTCAATGCTGGTGTGGTGGAGATGTATTATTGTAGCCTTCTTTTGTCTGAGAAACTTCTTATTTCACCTTCCATTTTGAATGGGAGCCTTGCTGGGTAGAGTATTCTTGGTTGTAGGCCTTCTTTTTTCATTGCTTGGAATATTTATTTTGCCATTCCCTTCTGGTTTGTAGTGTTTCTGTTGAGAAATCAGCTGATAACCTTATTGGAACCCCCTTATATGTTATTAATTGTTTCTCACTGCTTTTAAGATTCTCTTTGTCTTTGAAATTTGCCATTTTAATTATGATGTGTCTTGGAGTGGGCCTGTTTGGGTTCCTTGAGACCCTCTGTGCTTTCTGTACTTGCATGATTTTTCTCCTCAAATTAGGGAGGTTTTCTGTCATTACTTTTTCAAATAGGTTTTCTATCCCTTGTTCCTCTTCTCCTTCTGGTATCCGTATGATATGGATAGTATTACATTTCATGTAGTCCTGCAGCTTTCTGAAAACTTCATTCCTTTTCAGTCTTTTTCATTTTGTTGCACTGCCTGGATATTTTTTCTTACATTGATTTCCAGTTTGATGATCCAATCCTCTGCTTCCTCTAGCCTGCTTTTATTCCTTCTACTGTGTTTTTCCATTTGGAAATTGTATTCTTAATTTCCTCTTGGCTCTTATTAATAGTTTCTATGTCCTTTTTATTTATTTTTTAGATTTTATTTATTATTTTCAGAAAGAGGGGAAGGGTGGGGGGCAGAGAGGGAAAGAAGCCTCAATGTTTGGTTGCCTTTCACCTGCTTCCAGCTACAGACCTAGCTGGAAACCTGGCTTGCAACCTGGTTATGTACCCTGGCTGTCTATGTCCTTTTTAATGCAGGTGTAGTTTTCAGAAGTATCTTGTAGCTTCCCTGGAGTTCTTTGTAGTTCCTCTAGAGTTGTTTGTAGTTTTCTTTGAGCTCACTAAGCTCATTGAGCTTCTCTATAATCCTTATTTTGAATTCCATGTTTGATAGTTTTCTTGCCTCTATTTCATTTAGAACTCTTTTTGGAGATTCTTCCTTTCCTTTCTATGGGGGTTTGTTTCTTTGTCTAGCCATTTTAGATGACTCTTCTTGTTTGTTTCTGCTTCTTAAATTGGTCTGCTTTGACTTCCTGTCTTCATAGTATGACCCTTTGTGATGTAGAGGTGCACTTTCTTTACTTCCTGGATCTGTTCCGATAATGTCAATTTGTATCCCAGTTTGGGCATATTCTGTCTGTTGGAGGCTACCAGAGATCCACTATCTTTGCCTGTCTCCTTGAATTAATCCAATCAACTTTTAATCAGGTATCATGTTTAGGTACCACTGTAAGGGAAGCAGATTAATGCAGCTGTTAATCCAATCAATCTGTGATCAGCTGCCAGGTTTAGGCTGAGTGGAGCAGAATAATTCCTATAGGTTGGGCTATGGCTTCCCCTCAGGCTTCCAGCATGTGGAGAACAGTGGTCTGCCTGCCATATGGGGTCAGTACTGGGACCTCTTGAGCTGCTCCCTCATTTCTCTTAAAGCCACTGCCCAAACTTTCCTTCAGCATCTCTAGTCCACTCTGCTCTCCCTCTGCTAGAGACCAGGGTAAGTGGATACCAATGTATTTTCATGCATGGTCCCTTAAGAATACTAACTATCTCTTTCAAGGTGACTAAACCTGGCAGCTGTTTGCTTTTTGCAGCGGGATGCTATACTACTCTCAGCTTTATTGCTGTGGGCTGGGAAGCCCATCTGTGTGTTTAGGACCCACCCTCTTCAGGTGGAACACCTGGCTGGTGAGATGTTTCTCTGTCCCTTCAGCTGCCGCCCATCCATGGGAGCCCCACCAGCCCTCTCACATCTCTGCACTTCCTACCTAACATGTTGTGATGAAGCAGCCTCTTCTGTTCTATCTGTGGTTTATAAGGCTTCTCTCCAGCTGGTTCATTTGGTTATTCTGGGTGATTTCTCCCCAATTAAGTTATAATTCCAGATTGGTCCTGGGAGGTGATTGGTGTAGCTCTACTTATTCTTCCACCATCTTAATTCTCCCAGCATACATATTTTAAAAGCTTATATATTTCTTGCAGATTTTTTTGAAGTTATAGATAGCCTTAAGACAAAAGATCAAAATTGTCAGAAATAACCATTTTGGTATGTCTTTCCTCTCTCCCTGTCTTTATTTGTGTACCTGTGACATATGCATATATCATTCATTCACATACAATAATACCTGCTATAAATATATCACATGCATATAAACATATCACGTAAATACTTATCAAGTTCTATGCAACTGTACATTTATAGTTGTAAGTATATAAAACACAGAGTTTATTATTGTTATTTATTACTGTATTATTTTTCATATGAACTGTAAATGTACTTTTACTTCAATCTGTATTATATTATAAATTGCTTAATTACTTACATACATAAAAATTTCCCAAGTAAAGAAACATTGTTACCTTTGTTTTAACTTTGAGCCACATACCACTTGAAACCATGGAATGGAGGCTTGTGATTTTGTTTAAGGTAAGATAAGTATCCTATTTTAAATTTATTTTCAAAGGTCCAGATAAAATAACAAATTAAATGATAGAATTTCTTATATATGACATTTCACATCCTTCTTTACTCAATCAAAATTAAATTAGTTCAGAAGTTTTTTGTTTTTTTTTTTTGACATGGAAGTTTGCAGAATATGCACTTGTCTGATATAGCCATTAACAAATAGTTTTTAAAAAGTTCTAGTTTTATTCAAGTGTTAGAGGACTTCCTAAATTTGTAATAAAGTAATAGATAGGAATTACATTAAAAAAATTAAAGCAAGTAGTAGACATCTAATTAAGAGAGCAGTTGAAAACTCTATTTTACTAAAAAACACTTCAACCCTCAACATTTTCATGGGCTCTATGATGAACAATAACATGTAATGATTTTATTGGTGATTTTCATATTATGCAAACTAAATTACTGCTTATTTCTTTTTTTCCAACTTAGAGTTGACTCACCAAGATCCTTGGAAAAAGGCAATGGTAATGTAGAGCAATAAATATGTTCATTATTTGCACAAAGAGAAATGTATACATGGTTAAAGGAAAAGATCTATTTATTTATCATCAAGAATAATATTGCATTATTTTTCTTTAAGATACTTTTTATTTTATTTTGTTTAAAAGATCAAATGTTCATCTTTATTATTCTCATCCTTAGTATTTCATACAACATAAAAATATTTCGTTTAATTCTTATTGTGATACTATTTATTTTCCCAAAATAAACTAAAGTAGATTCTAGGGTCTCCAGGATTTTCTCACATTAGATATAAATTTTCAACAAGACTTCATTCTCCCATTATTTTTTTATTATTGGCGTGACTTTTGTTTTCCTTTGATAACATTATAGATAATCTTTTCCAGCAGCTGTATATTTCTTTTTTGCTTTCATACCAGGGGTAATAGTGAGCTGAAGAAATTGGAATATCTCTTCAGAAAAATCCCCATGGCAATGCCTGCATTTTAATTTTTTTTCTTAACACAAAGAGCTGTGAAGGGTTCTCATTCTGAGTAGAGCTGATTGCCAGAGTTTTCCCTGAATTTCAAGTTCTTGGGAGACACACAAAGTCATGGTTCTTGAAAAGTAGTTTTTCTAATTAAAAAAAATGGGGCTTTTCTGATCATTTTATATCAAAGTGGGAAAACTGTTGATATTACTGAAAGAAAAGCAAGTACTAAAAGTTCAGAAGTTTACTCTTGATCAAAAATGTTTTACTAATTTACCTCTTTCTGCACTGGATGACTCAAGTATTATCAATTTTTATGCTGTGCATATTTTTCAAAACAGCCTCAGAAGCTGTTCCTCATTTTCTATGAAAGCACCTGGGCCCAGAACAACTACTTCGTTATATGGATCAATACCTCTGTTATAAATCTTGTCAGTGAGTGAACCAACAGTGTTAAGGTTGAAAAATTAAAGACCAATCTTAAAATTATTAGTTGAAAAAAATGAGTGTGCTAAAAATTTGGTAGTTGTTAGTGCTAAACTTTAAATGTGATAATTAAAAAAATAGTTAATGAGAATATGGGCATCAGAGATATATAATAAAATGCCTATAAAACTTAAGTGCCTTTGAAAATATTTTTGTCCAATCATGCAATAATTTTGAGGAGAGATTTGGCACATGAAAAATTCTGAAGACACAGGTCAGAAAAACAAGGATGCCATATTTATCCCTCCCCTCAACAAATGGAACAGGGTAGAGATAAAAATGTCCCTTTATGTCAGTTTTATTTTGTGGTCTGATCAATTGTAGTGAGTGTTGTATCTCTTGTAGCTCTTGGTCATAATACGTACAGTCTTTATTATTAAAAAATTAACAATCCAGTTGTGCATAAACTCAGTATTTTTCAGGTAGTTTTAGATCCATCACTGTTTAAGTTCCATGACAACCTGTTTTAGTCTAGTTTCTCACTTTATCCTTTTCACCTAGGATGACACCCAGTCCAGCAGAGGTGCTCAATAACTATTGTATTGAATAAAGAATAAGACCTTATTTTTTAAGGATGCTTATTAATCTTTTCCCATCATGTCAATAGCTGTTTTTGAAAACAGGTGAAGTAAAGCATGGTTTAAGCATTTTGTCAAGTCAAGAAAGAATTGGCTCATTCAATATCAACTCAAATTTTAGCTTTAGTCAAATTTTTCATCTCTTTGGGAATTTGGAGACCATGAAATTCTGTCCACAGCCTGACCTCTAACATAGACTCAGAAATGCTCTTGCTGAGACATCTTGCTGCCTGTGACCCTGCTAACAAAGTCACTTCCCTGAACATGAGGCCTGTTTGGACATCAGAGTGATACCTGCCCCGGGATCTCCTGTATTCCCCAATATCACTTGTAGACCTGTTTTGGGGGAATCATGTTTTTGGGATTGAGTCTACTTGGTGAACTACCTAATGTTTGTTGTCATCTAATGGGGTATTACATCCAACTGTTGTCTGCAATCTCAGTTCCTCCATCTCTTTTGTCTCTACAGTGGTATTTCCAGACTGCAGCCCCTCTCAATCTATATATCTTTCTAAGTCAGTAAATCAGACCCAAAGGATAGCTAATAGCTATTGGGTAAGTGTGCCAGGTCCCTTTCACCTCCCCATCCAGAACCCTCCACCATTCTGCTTTCACTTTGTTTCCTGTGCACTGGGGAGTGCCAGGACATCTGAAGTCAAGAGCCTTTCTTGCCTGGCTCCATCCTCTGGCCAATCACTCATTTCCTACAGTCATCTTGCTCTGGCTATTCTAACCTACAGGCTTCTTTCTCTTCCCTTACCTCTTCCTCCTCCTCCCCCCAAGATTGTTTCTTTCCTTGCTCTCCTTAGTAGGAAGATTCCTCAGTGTCATTAGTGCTGGGCTTAGTCAGTATCCCTTTTGACTTCCTCTGTAAATAAGCCTTTTCACTATGAGTGAGCCCCTACTTCATGCCATAGACAAAATAGAATCCTCAAGGAAAAACTGATTTGATCTTGGAAATCCAGGATGCCAGGACTCTTAGAGCAGCTGAGATCCCCTGTAGAACCCCCATAGCTAGTCTTCCTGTCCTATTAGCATGGTTTTTTTTTTTTTTTTTTTTTTTAAACTGGTCTTAGTATGGAAGTAATTTTTCCCAATACATGAGAGAGTATGGACAAAGTTCTGTTTTTTCTTGTCATCCACCAGCTTTAATCCAACAAGCAAACATGGGCTTGGTGCTTGCTTCCATGATTGCACAAGAAAGAAGACTCTGATCCTCATTCTTGCTCTCTCCCTCTTTCTGCTTCCCTCTGTCACTCTCTCCCTTCCTTCCTTTGCCTTACCTTATAAATAGAAGTGAATAAAGTATCCTAGCTCATAGTATCCTAATTTTTTATTAGTCCTGCAATGTCACTTACAAGCAGTAATTAACCATAATGATAGTAATAATAATAAAACAAAAAAATATTTGTTTCCTTATTATGAGAAGAATTTCCTTATTGGGCTCACTACATTTCTTTATTTTAATTAATTTTAGAAGATGAAAGAAACAAGTTAACTGGATTAGAAATGAGCCTACCCAGAGTGGTGATAAATGTTAGAAAACTAATCAAGAATAGCAACCTTCATGAGGAACTATACTAAAATAAATTTGTTTTTACTTCATATTCTAATCCAAATAGCCTTGGAGCCATATTATTTTAAAAGGAGTTTTGTTTGTTTACCTAAATAACAGGAACATTTGGTTATTCAGAATATCATTCCTGGAATTTACTATATAAGATTACAAATTCATTATATTTTCAGCCAGCTTCTCCCAATAATCCTTACTTTATTCCATATCATAGATACTCTTTCTCATGTCCAAGAGTGATAAATTCTGTAACTAGACAGTGGGTCCCTTAGCCTGGGACTATGTTTCTCTTTTTCTGTTCTCATTGCCCAACAGCATGCCTGGTACAACAGGTGCTTTGTGTTTCTCAGAAGGCACACACCCACTCCTCAAGACCCACATAAAAGGTGAAGCACTCTGCAGAGCTCTTCTGAGTTAGTGCTAAGTTAGTACTATGAACTCAAAGTGTGGAACTTCTGTTTCTCATAGTCACAGATTGTTGGAGAAATGGGGCTCCCTTAGATATGCTTCTGAAGCCAAGATATATCTAGAAATAGCTCCTAAGTCAATAAATATTTACCAAAGCTGAAGGAGTTTTCTGAATGAGAAGAAAATATTTTTCTTTTAGCCAAGAGCTTGACTGTTTGAACTAGCCTGGGGGGTGGCTACCCAACAGACCCCTCTGATGCTTGGATAGTCTATAAATTGACCAATGATTTAACTACACCAAGAAAAAAGTCTCGCAGGATAATCAGCAGCTTTGAAATAAGATGCAGTGAATTTTCTGACTGATGTAGAATTTATAGCATTTCTAAGTAATTTTGTAATCTTTTGGGGTAGCCCCTAAATCTGCAGTGCTACTTCATTCACTCCAGGTTGTAAAACCAGACAAAGAACTCTTCTGTGCTTAGTTACTGGTTTATGTATCCAAACCCTGCCTGGCTTTTCAAAGGGCTTTAGAGGGCTTTCTTTAGAAGTAACTGCCAGTCTGTCCCTGTGTTTAGGTGAAGTTATCATTTTTGCATATTATGTTGTTGTAAGGTGTTTTCACTGAGTGAAAGATACATGACTACCTTTTCCTTCCCATGAATTTAGGTACAAGCCATCCCTCATCCTGAAAGGGGCCTGGTAATGGTGCATCTGTCTATCTGTATGCTCATATTTTAGGAGGGCTTTAGGAGAAACCTGTGATCCCTAGCCTTGTTATCCATGGCAGCAAATAGTAGCATGCTTGGCTCCATCTCCATGGCAGCACCATACCTCTCCCACTGCTATTTTTGTGTGATGGATGTACTGGGTGCACCTCATTGATAAGAGGACAGCTGGGCACCAGGAAGCTCAGTTAGATTATCAGAGAGTACTGAAGTCAGCTAGATGGGGTGTTTCTTATGTGTTGAGGCTCTGTGTAGGGTACAATAAACACTAACTTGTTTCATCCTTACTGTCCTATGGAATGGTGGCTTTACCATCAATGAGAAAATTGGATTCCCTAAAGCTAAATTATTTGTCCTGAACCCCCCAATCAAGCAGTGGTAAAGTCAGAGTTCAGACTCTAATGTTTGGTTTCTGAGCTGCCAGAGCTGCAGGGAACCACACTGTCTCCATTCTCTGGACTATGCTGGTGTTTTCCATTCTTCTCTGTTCCAGGAAGGTCCTGGAGGCACTGCAGCCAAGAGTTCTCTTGATTTCTGACTTCCTTTGGATTTGGCCAACTGGAAGCCCTGTCAGGAAGGAGATGGGAGAAAAGAAGAACTGGGCTTAATGTGTTTCTTGGCTGGAGCCAGCATGGCTGTGCCTCTCAGCAAAGGTCCCAGCTTCCTTCATATCCCTCTCTGTTCCCAAGTCCCAGTAACTGCCTCCACCCCTTCCAATTCAGACTTCAGTCATTAGTCCTGGGGTCTTTAGCTACCTGCCCCCGCCCCATTTCTGTATTCTTTTCCCACAGCTTTATAAATAATCCCTCACTAAAATTTTCCCAAACTGCTGCTTAGTCCTTGCATCGTTAACTTAAAAATAAAAGGCCAAAACAAATGCTTTTTACAAGCATTTATTTGAGATCCAAAAGAATAGTTCTTTAGGAAGCACTGATTCAGGCAGTAACCCCAATACTGTTCTGATTAAAAGCAGAAGGCAAGGGGTATTTATGAGAAAAGTAAAGGGGGCAATTACATCAATAGAAGGAAGAAATTTCTATAGATGCAGATAAGATAATACAGTGATAATTCTAAAGAATGTTTTTATTTTTTTCAATGTTTATAGTCTAAGGTAGTTTTATCAGTGGTGTTTTTAATTCTTATTTTCATTTCTTTTTAATTAAAATTTGTTTTAAAATTACAGTTTACATTCAATATTATTTTATATTAGGTATGCAGCATAGTGATTAAATATCATATACTTTACAAAGTGTTTCCCTCCTAGTATTTCCAGTATCCAACTGGCACTAAATATAATTATTACTATATAATTGATTATATTTCCTATGCTGTACTGCATATCCCCATGCCTATTCTGTAACTACTAATCTGTAGTTCTCAATCCCTTCACCTTCTTTACCCATCTTCCCAACTCCCCTTCTATCTGGCAACCATCAGCTGGTTCTTCTAAAGAATGTTCTTAATTTTCTATCCAGTAGTCTTAACATATGCTTTTTGTGTATCTTTGTACACAGTTGTGTGGAATACAATGCTTCTTTAGATCCAGTCCAAAGGATTTTTGCCCAATTTTAACATTCCAAAGTTTCAAGGCATAGATGTACAAGGCAGTTCCTCTGGGATGCCAGCTCCAACTCCATTTTAACATGGCTCCTTTTATATTGTTTTTACAGTACTTTGCTGGTGCTCAGCACAGTAATACTTTCACTGTGTTATAATTCACTTCATAATGTTCAACATCACTAGCCATCAGAGAGATGCAAATTAAAACCACAGTAAGATACCACCTCACACCTGTCAAAATGGCAATCATCAACAAATCAACAAACAAGTGTTGGCGAGGATGTGGGGCAAAGGGAACCCTGGTGCACTGTTGGTGGGAATGCAGGCTGATGCAGACACTATGGAAAACAGTATGGAGTTTCCTTAAAAAAACTAAAAATGGGAGGAAAGATGGTGACAGAGTAGAGAGCAGAGCTGATTGTGTTCTTGAGTACCAGAGCAGCTGGAGGACAGGATAGGGAGCACAAGATGTCTGCATATTCCTAAGAATTGGAGCAGTAAGCATCTGGACTCAGGGAAGCATAGCCCAGAGGCTGCAGAGACCTACAGGAGAGCAGGTGAGACAGTACCAAACCAGCCAGTGGGCAGAGGTCAGCTCTGGGCAGTGGCGGCTCTACCCAGAGGGGCGTCTTTAACTGAAGCCAGCTCCAGGCTCCCTGGAGACTAGAAATCTGAGCAGTGAAGTGTGGACAGTGAAGGCAACACCGGAGGGAACGAGGAATTGAACTCTTGCAGGGGAAGGACTGTGTGAGAGCCTTGCTCTGGAGACTGAGAGAGAGGAAGCTCTACACTGAGACAGGTGGAGGAGAAGAGTCCTGCAGGGAGCAGGAGCTGGGAAGTGGGTAAGTGCACCAGTCGGAGTGCAGAGAGGGCTGAAAATGATGCTGCTGGGCCACCAGGGAAAGAGCAGCTTGCAAACTCTGCAAGGGGGTAGGCCCAGCCCCACAACCCACACCAGGACCCCAGGCTCCCATGGAAACTCCAAACTTCAAGCCAGGAACTTGCAGCTGGGACAATTGATGTGCTCATTGCAGGCGACAAAGGCTGCACTACTGGGCATGCAATCACAGAGGCGGGGGTGAAGGACTCCTCGGAGAGCTGGACTGCCTACAGGGTTGGCCCTCACTCAGGGGAGCGGGGCACTGTTGGTGGACCCCAGCACTGTTGGTGGACCCCAGCACTGTTGGGGACAGGGGCTGCCTCCTCCAGGAGCTGCGGGGGCAGGGCCAGTCATCACAGGAGCCAGCAAGGTTGCAGGCCACCCTGCAGGGGAGCCAGGTGCCCATCGCAAGCAGGAACCTCCTCCAGGAGCTGGTGGGGGAGGAGTAGCTATAGATATCATAGAAGCACCCTGCTGGACTTCAAAAGGAAACAGAGAAGGGAGGGCCCCAGAACTCCGGCAGCCCTGAAACCCAGCTAAGCTAATGGAGGCCCAGCCTACTTGGGGGCTGACACTCAGAATCAGGCCTGACTGTGACAACCATAGGCCCTGCCACTCCAAGACCACAGAGCTAGACTGCAGACTGCAGAGACCTGACCAAGAAAAAGAGGCTGACTCAAGAAAAGGATCACTGCTAATCTCAAGCACCTAAGTTACAGCAAGTGCTACATGAACTATTAAACCCTAACATATCCTTTTCAAAAGTTACTTCAAGTTGGAAGGAGAAATAAGAAGATTCCCAGACAAAAAAAAGACTAAAAGAATATATCTCTACCAAACCAGCACTGCAAGAAATGCTAAAGGGTCTGCTTTAAAAATAAATAAATAAATAAATAAATAAATAAATAAATAAAATGAAGAAACAGAGAAAGCCAAAGAGGAATACAGACACGAAGGGAGAAAATGGCAGTGAATAAGTATAAATCAATAATAACCTTAAATGAGGCTCCAAGATGGCGACAGAGTAGAGAGCAGTGCTGATGGTGTTCTCGAGTACCAAAGCAGCTAGAGGACAGGATAAGGAGCGTGAGACGTCTTCAGGACCCTAGGGATTGGAACGGGCAGCATCTGGACACAGGGGAGCACAGCCCAGAGGCAGAGGAGACCAGCAGGACAGTAGCCCACAGGCCCAGAATACAACCAGACAGCCCAAATAAAGGACACACCAAGAACAGCAAGTGGAGAAAATCTGGGAGACGGCAACATTGAACTCTACAAATATCCTGTCACAGAAGGGTGCTCAACTAAGGCAAGGAAGCAAAGCAGGTTAACCCAAGGAAAGTACAAAAATAAATAAATAAAGAGCAAGCAAGAACAGACACCCAAAATGGGGAAAAAAAGAATCAGTCCATCACCAAAAGGAAAGGAAGAATTCCTAGAAAGAACACAAAATGAAACAGAGGCACCTGGAATATCAGATCAGGAATTCAAAAGAATGATGATAGAGAAGCTCAGTGAGCTCAGCCACATCAAAGAAAACTATAAACAACTCCAGGAGAACTACAAACAACTCCAGGGAAATTACAAAGAACTCCAGGGAAATTACAAAGAACTCCAGGGGAATTACAAAGAACTCCAGGGAAATTACAAAGAACTCCAGGGAAGTTACAAGGAACTTACTGAGAACTACAACAGCATGAAAAAGGACATGGAAACTATCAATAAGTGCCAGGAGGAAATG
>PVIW01009225.1:0-42069 GCA_004026585.1 Noctilio leporinus
GGGAGGCAGAGGCAAAGAACGGGAGCAGCTTAGACAAGAACCTAGTATAAAGGAACCATAGACATGGACAACAGGTGGGATTGACTTTGGGGGGAAAGGGTGGATGGGGAGGGGGACAGAGGGGAGCAAAAAGGGGATGGATGTAATACAACAACAATAAAATTAAAAGAAAAAAAAGTTCTGAGGACATCTTATTTTGTAAAAGCAATAAATTACTTTCTGTGGACTAAAACAAAAAGCCAAATTCATGTTTTATTATGGATTTGGCACTGTCTCTGGGACAACTTTCACAAAAATGAATTCTGCGATACACCACTTCTGTGATATATTTGACAAAAATAGCATTCCAGAGTAAAATAAGTTTTAAAGGAGAAAAAACTGCTTAATTTTGCTACAATATATCTGAAATACTATCATTTAACATGTAATAATTATGTATGGTATTGGCATATTTTAAATTTTTTTGTATAAACTGTTCAAAATCCAGTATGTATTTTAAATATGTGTAAAAATATGTATGTGTGTAAATGTGTTCAGTAATATTGCAATTCATATTACTTAAAAGTAATTTTTTAAGCAAGTGAATTAACTTAGGCATTTTGAAATAATGAAAACAAAACTTTGTATTAATATGATTTGAGAAGCTGGCAGAAGGCAGTAATTAAATGGTAAATTGTCTGGATGTGAAAGGGGATAAAAAGTACACATTGGTAGTTACAGAATAGACAGGAGGATGTTAAGAAGAATAAAGGGAATGGAGAAGCCAAAGAACTTATATGCATGACTCAAGGGCATGAACTAAGGTGGGCATTGCTGGCGGGAATGGGGTACTGGGTAGAGGGGGACAAAGGGGGGAAAATTGTGACAACTGTAATAGCAAAATAAATAAAATAATTAAAAAATAAAACAGTCCTCAAAATGTTAATCCCAAATCATTTTGGGCCTTTAGATGTTTGGAGTTGCCCATTATTTTTTTATTATGGAATCTATCTGCCATGTTTGGCTTTCCTAGAGTATAATAGCATAGGACTCTGACTGAAGATGTATTCTGAATTCTTGAATAAAACTCCTGTCCTCTTTTAGTCCAGTGAATTGAATAATTTAGAAGGAAGCCTTAATACTCACTTATTTCAGGTATTTCTTTTTATTTTTTTACCACTGAAAATTCTTGTTATTTTTTCTTCTATAGACAGTACATTTTGAAAGATTGTCTAGTAAAAACCTGAATTTATTAAATACTTTACTATTTTTATCATCCATAATAGACCTGTCAATGTTTGTGTTCTTTGAGCAAAATTTGAAAACCATTGATGTGCTGGAAAGAGAATGGACTTTGGAGGGTGGACAGACCTGTATTCAATAAAGTCCAGCTTTGTCAATTAGTAATTGTGTAATGTTGGGCAAGTTATTTATTGGTACCTCTGGTCTCTTCATCTTAAAAATAGGGATAGTGATCTTTACTTTGAAGGGTTGTTAGGAAGATTAATGAATGTGGATGCTCCCAGCATAATCCTGGGCACATAGTCTCTGAAGTCCCTTTTAATATCTGTGATTATATGCTTATTTCAGGCCAAAAAATGCTTTTTAAACCTTTATAGACGGTAGTATTTGAATACTTTGTTATAATAAGTTTCATCAGGTGATCTAGGAAGTAATTTATGTAGAGGAATGTTACAACAGAAGGGGATGTATTAGTCATGATTGCTCAGCCTATGATAGATGTAAATATAAACATTTTATGTTTTACTCTTGTTTATGGACAATTTCACTTACTAGTTAACTAACTAGCAAGTTACATGCTTTCAGAGCTCTGTGATAAGAACCTTGAATCCAGTGTTTGATCTGAAGATGTACATATCTTAACACATTGTTTATTGCAATTTTATAAAGCTAATGCAAGTGTAAACACAGTTAACTGGGTATAGCAGATTACATCCACCTGTTCATTAACACATTATTGATCAGCAGTTTTTTAGCAAAAGCTAATATAAGTGCAGGCACGAGTTTAACCCATTATTGGTCAACAACATTTGGGCATGAAAACATGAATTTTTTTGTGACCAGTCAACAATGTGTTAAGTCTATAGTATACTGTTATGTATGAAGGTTTTTCCTACTCTAAAATGGAGATGGGAATCTGGGAAAAAAATAGGTGAAACACTAAATTGTCTGAAATAAAATTGCTTGTACAAATTTTTTGTCTTTGCCTTTTAGTCCACAAGAATTGGAATGTCAGTAAATGCTATTCGCAAGCAGAGTACAGATGAAGAAGTTACATCTTTAGCCAAGTCTCTCATCAAATCCTGGAAAAAGTTACTAGGTATAACCGATCTTTCCATATACACACACATGATATTCTGGTTTATTCAAACATTTGGTTGTTGCTTTTTTTTTTAATCAGTGCCTTATAATAAGGATGAAAGGGTGTTAGTTTGATCTCCTTGAGTGTTTTGGTAGTCAAATTTAGCTTTCTTGTCTTTCAGTATTTATAACTAGAATACCTTTTTAAATAAGAAGAAAACTTTTTGCTGAGGGGAAGGTTGTTAAACTTAAAAAAAAAATTTGGCTAGTGTGGCTTAGTGGATTGAGTGCCAGCCTGCAAACCAAAGGGTTGTTGGTTCGATTCCCAGTCAGGGTACATGTCTGGGTTGCAGACCAGGTCCCCAGTTGGAGCCATACGAGAGACAAACACACATTGATGTTTCTCTCCTCTCTCTTCCTCTTCCCCTTCTCTCTAATAATAAATAAAGAAAATCTTTATAAAAGAACAAAAAAAATAAGTGCTTCCTCCCCTGGGAAACCTTTCAAAAATATTTGCCATATTTGGTCGTGTTCTCTGTCTTTTTCTCTACAGGTATGTACTCACCCACAGATTATTCTTTTCTGAACCATTAAAGAATATGTTGCAACTTTAACATGTCTTTCCTTGGAATAACTATTTTCTTATGTATCGTAGTACTGGAAATTCAGGGAATTGAACATGGGTACAGCACTTTAATCTACAGGAAATGTTCCATTCTTTGTCATTTGTCCCAATAATGTCCTTTATAGCTTTTGTTTCTCTTCCAAAACAAGATCAAGTCTAGAATCACATATCTAGTTTTCTAATCTGGAATTGTTCTAAAACCTTTTTATGTCTTATGACATTGACAAGCACTCTACATTCTTTGTTTTTAATGCTTGTTCCTTATTTGGGACTTATCTGCTGTTTCCTCCTGATTGGATCAAGTGTGCATCCACAACTGGAATACTACCTTAGTGTGTTGTGTCCTTCTCAGGGTTTCTGATTTAGAAGCATTGATGATATTAGATGTGCATTGTCTTTATTATTATTTTTCCTTTTGTATCTAACAGGCATTCGGTAGGAGGTAAATTTAAGATCCTGAAACTATCTTGTTCCTCATCAGGCCTCTTTACCCTGTTCTAATCAGTGTCCACTGATTCTTTCCCAAACCACTTTTTACAGTGACAGTTAGAAAATAGTGGTTTTCTAACTCTTCCACTTAGTATTTAGAAATCATGATTCTGTTATAATAACCTTCCTTTTACCTCCCAATTATTTATCTGTTATTAATGTAGACATGTGCATTTCTGTTCTATACAATGAATTATAATTCATTATTCATACTTACTTTGATATTGTCCCAGATTTGACCAGTAGGCAGCTCTACACACTGGCTAGTTTGTTTCTTTGACAAGCATTCTTCAAAAAATTTTTTACTTGTTTTGGTGCCACCAAATGAATCTTCCTTGCCCCAGCCCTTGAACTGGCCATTTCTCTCAGTTATTGGCCTTTTATGGATGAAAAAATAGAAAAAGAAAACCTTTTAAAATTTCAAAGGCAACAATAGTAATTAATAACAAAAATCCTATACTGTAGGAACTTGACAACTAGGAACTAAAAATTGTAAATCCTATAAAATTTAATTGTCTAGCCTTAACATAACTGAATGTAATATGTGACCCTGTATTGGATTCTGGACCTGAAAGAAACATGCTCTAAAGATCATTATTGGGATAATTGGCAGAATTTATATAAGGTCTATACTATAGGTAAGTAAGCAATATTTTATCATTTTAAAATTTTCTTATTAACTGTAGTTATATAAATGAATTTCTTTATTCTTAGGGAATACACAGTGAGCTATATGTGGATAGAGGAGCATGACATCTACTTATTTATTTTCAAATGGTTCAGAAGAAACATGTGTGAACACCAGGATGTGTGTATGGGCATATAACATACATGTGTATATGTATAAGGGGAAATGAACATATGAATGAATGAGGAAGCAAGTGTGCCAAAATTAGCAATCGGGGAATAAAATTCTTTGTCCTTTTCTTACAATGTTTGTGCAAGATTCAGGTTATTTAAAAATATTGCAAATGTGTGGCTTGCACCAAATGAGGGAGTTTATTTGGCATTGCTGACTGAGCATTCATTGTGAAAAATATCCAAGTATGTAGGCTAATAAAATAGATTGTATAAATTTTACTTGTTGAAAACTTAAGATTTTAGATTTTTTTGTTTTGTAAATAGTCTGATAACATGCAATAGTTCATTTTTTTAACAAATGCTAGCATCTTACGGATTTTGTAAATTTTTAGATGGACCATCAACTGATAAAGATCCAGAAGAAAAGAAAAAAGATACTGCAATTACATCACAGAACAGCCCTGAAGCAAGAGAAGAAAGGTATTTTGCTCTATGGGAATTTATTTATGTTGAAAGTCATAGTTGACCATTACCTCCCGTATCTGTTTTCTAATCAAATAAATTAGTCAAGTATTCTAAGGTTTTATACAAAATTTTCTGGATATTTAAAAGAAAATTAGAAGATGCTACATAACTAGCATCTTTATGTTGTACTCAACAAGTTTAATGAAATCGCTGGGATAGCACTGCTGGAATTGACAGTGAAGGTACTGATTAGGGATTCAAATGGTTTCATCATTTATTTACCACATTTTAAAATATACACATATATGTGTATGTACATATATGTATATATATTTGGTCCTGGATCTAATTTTCCTTTTTCATGGTTTCTTTTTTTCTTTTAGAATATGCCCTATATTCCATTTCTTTTTTAATATTTTATTTATTTTCAGAGAGAGAGAAGGGAGCGAGAAATGGAGGGAGAGAAAAAGGTATGGTTGCCTTTCACCTGCCTCCAGCTATAGACCTGGCTGGAGACCTGGCTTGCAACCTGCTTATGTGCCTTGACTGGGAATCGGACCATTGACTTTTGGGTTCACAGACCGGTGCCCATCCATGAGCCACCAGCCAGGGCCAGTTTTTTTTTTTTAATTTAATTTTATTGTTGTTGTTGTATGCTTTTTGTTTTTATTTCTCTTCCTAATTTGGCTATTTGTCATAGGAACTGAAAATGGGAAGTCCATTAAGGAAGAGTTCAAAATATTTCTCACATCTTAACTGCATTTATTCTTCCTCCATCACAGATAATGAACTGTGCAATATCTTAACACATCGACCTAAAAAGTGATATGCCTAGTAGATTAGAAACAGTTTCTCTGTTCTTAGGAAGCTTGTAGTTGTAACTTTTGACATGGATTTTGGGCAATAGTTCCCAAAGTGTGGTCCCTGGAAGTGCAGGGAACCTGGCAACTTGTTAACAAAGCAAACTCTTGGGTTCTGACTTGGAACTACTAAGTTAGGAATTCTGGAGTGGGGCCTAGAAATTAATAATTATATATGTATTTTAATTATTTAAAACAATTTTTCTTAAAGATTTTGAATTATTTTCAGAGAGAAGGTCAGGGAGGGAGAAAGAAATGAGAGCGACATCAATGTATAGTTAGTTGCCTTTTCCCTGCCTCTAGCTACAGACCTGGCTGGAGACCTGGCTTGCAACCTGGTTATGTGCCCTGGCTGGGGAATCGAACCAGCGACCTTTGGTTCACAGTCCAGCGCCTTACCCACTGTGCCACCAGCCAGGGCTGAAATACATTTTTAATAAACCCTTTAAGTGATTCTGATGCACCTTTTAGGCTACCTTTTTAATTTCATTCATTTTCCAAAAGTTGATAATGTACTCCTTATTCTTTTAGTAACAAAAAAATCCTATACGTTGTTATTTTACATACTAGTACTGACAAAACTTGACATTAAAAGAAGTAAGCTAGAACCCTGGCTAGTGGCGCAGTGGATAAGGCGCTGGCCTGCAAACCCAAAGGTCAATGGTTCGATTCCCAGCCAGGGCACATAACCAGGGCACATAACCAGGTTGCAAGCCAGGTTGCCAGCCAGGTCTGTAGCTAGAGGCAGGTGAAAGGAAAACCATACATTGATGTCTCTCTTCCTCGCTGCCTCTATCCCTTCCCCTCTTTCTGAAAATAATAAATAAAACCTAAAAAAAGAAGTAAGCTAAAGGTAGGGTTAAACACCAGTTGTTAAAAACATTTGTTCAGTTTTTCTAAGTGTTTTAATGTAATTTTAGGCTTTTAGAAAATGGTGATAGTAGTACAGAGAACTCCCAGTTGCCCCAGTATTTAGATGCATGTCACACAGATACATGAATCAAGTAAATCATTTGCCAACTACATCAATAGTGTATTTTCTAAGATCAAGAATATTTTCTTACACATAACCACAAAAAGCTATCAATATCCAGAAATTAATTGTTTTCTAATTCATAGACCTTTTTCATATCTCAGCAATTATTTCAGCGTTTTTTATTGGAAGGAATAAATGTTTTTCCGAAATACCATTTGGGATCACACTTTGCATTTGGTTATCATATCTTTTTAGTTTATCTGTAGTAATTCTCAGTGTATCATTGTCATTTACGACATATTTTTAAAAAATACAGACCATAATAATTTATTAATTTTTTAACACATGCTTCCAGTTGTTTGATTTGATAACATTCAGAATCACTGATTTAATGCTTTAGATGTAAAATAAAGTGTATAGACAATGTATTAAATAGATATTGAAGGGGGAAAAGGTTCTTAGTCTATTTTTTACCAGTTTTATGCAGTTGAAGTTTAGGGATAAAGCCTATTTACAGAAGCATAAGTTACTGTGTATAAAGTCTGATAAAGTGGTTGGTATTACATAAATACTCTTAAAATTTTAAGACTGGAGAAACAAGTCTAAGATATTATCTAAAGGAAGATACAAAGTTGTATCTAAATGACTTATATTTAAAAAGGTTCTATACTTTGGGTGTAAGAATTCAAGGGGAAAGTAATGTGGTTAAATGCTTAGAAAGGAATCACCAGAATGTAAAAAGTGGGCCAGCAATAGTGAAGTTAGAGGAAAGCTTATCTGTGTGGGTAGTTTCCAGTGGGTGAGCTAAGCACTTGGCTACAGGTACAAAGAAGCAAAAGCATGTAATTACAGTATTAAAAAAGTGGGATTTTAGAACATTGGTTTGTTCATTGATTTATTACTGACAGTTGGTATGCTGTATACAGGAATACAGAAAGACGTAAGTTCTAGTCTTTGTTCTTGAGAAGCCCAGTTCAGCAGGGGAGAATATATAAAAAGTTACCATAATACAAACTTGTGTGCAGATAGTACATGAGGAATAGTGGGTGTGGGGGTTTGAGAAGGCTTCAGAAAGGCAACAGCTAAACTTAAAAGGTATAAAAAATGGCCCTTTTGCCCATGGTGATCTCATTGTGAAGTCTGACAGGGGATTATGTTTTGAAGAGAAGGCAAAAAAGGTATCTTCTGCTTGCAGCAAGCAATACAGTGATTTAAAGCTGTAGAGGGTGAATGAGTTCATCTTGGGAAGGATGGCACGTACTGATAATGTGATAAACGTTAACTGAAATCAATCAGAAAAGTATTTTGGTTAGAATCTAATATAGGAAGTTAATCAGAAACAATTGAAATGATTTGCTTGATTGGAAATTTATTAAACTCTGCTGAGCTCTCCTGATTAAGTTGATGATTCTGGGGAAAAACTAGGGACATTTTTATGCTCCCATGGTTTATATTTCACTATACATGGTTTTTATCCTGAAGGGGATGAGGGGATATTTTCTTTTTTTAAATTATATTTTATTGATTATACTGTTACAGTTGTTCCAACTCCCCCCCCCCCCGCCACTCTCCACCCAGCACCCCATTCCCTCAGGCAGTGCCCCCACCACACACTGTTCATGTCCATGGGTCATGCATATAAGTTCTTTGGCTACTCCATTCCCTATACTGTACTTCACATACCCATGGCTAGTCTGTAACTACTTATTTGTACTTTTCAATAAAAACTCATTGGTTATCTAATGGGAATAAGATTTTTAAAACATTCCCACCCCTCCCTTTTTTTTTTTTTTTGTTTGAGAGCTCATATTTTCTTAACGCCATGCGTTCAACCCTTATAATCAGGATCTTTGGTTTCCATTTATTTTACTGAGCTATAGATAGTATATATTTTCAATATTTCAAATATTATTTAATTTTTAAAAGGAAAATCAAGGTCAAGTGTTTAGCTAATTTAAAAACCATGAGAGACTTCTCTTTACTAAAATTTTAACTTCTTTGTTTTTGTTTTGTTTTTTTTTAATGTGAGAATCACTGTCTCACTAGGAGGAAAAAAATGTTTTTAGAGAGTGACTGTAATGGTGTTACTTTGAGTTTTCCTTTATTTATTTTTGGTGTCTGTGTAAATGTGTGTTTTAGCAGCTCCAGTGGAAATGTAAGCAGCAGAAAGGATGAGACAAATGCTCGAGATACCTATGTGTCATGTTTTCCTCGGGCACCAAGCACCTCTGATTCTGTACGGTTGAAGTGTAGGGAGATGCTTGCTGCGGCTCTTCGAACAGGAGGTAAGTGTAGTGCTCAGTCTCTTTGATCAGTATCACCACCAGTGCCATGTACATGCACCTCCATATTTCCTTTTTTCCAATGGCAGCTCGTTGATAGCTGTGCAGCACTACTTAGTTTAGGAGATAGTTGTTAATAGGGGTTACTGAAGGCAGAGAGGTATAGGCATACTGGGGCCTCTTATAACTTTATAAGAACAAGAAACAGATTCCTTCTAGTAAATGGTGGTTTCCTGATTATAGTAATTTAAACTTTTTTCACAAACTTTTCCCTCTACATTTACTCTGCAAACTAATTGCTCCCCCATAGACAGTTGATGATACTGTATTTGGGTCCTGTTGTTAAATGTTACTATGAGATATGTAAGATTTATATTCATAACTTTATTTTTCTATTTCTTATTTTTTTTGTTTTTTTATTATTTTCTATTTTTTAAAAAGTGGAAATGAGATCTTGATTTATTTATGGTAGCTCTAATTTAGTGTGAAGGCATTCATTTTTAGTATGTAAAAATGTGGCTTTAAGGTGTCATATACAAGAATATTTACACTTCTTAAAGAAATTATTTTTCTTTTCTATTATACTATGAACCATGGTTAGTATGACCTACTTTTTTTTACTCTGTCATTTCTATCTCTATCTTTTATTCTTTATATATTTTTTCTTTTTCCTTCCTACTTTTTATTTCCTCCTATTTTTTGAAATATTTGCATAAGGAGTAATCTGAGTGTCTGTGTGTGCTGGGCAGATGAATGAGTGGTTTCTTTGAATCCTGAGTCACAGGAGACAAGACAGTTATTTCTATAACTTCTTCTACTTTCTATGGAGCCAGCTAGACTGTACGGAGTTGTGAAATGGGGAGTTGCCTTCTAGATCACTTACTTTCCCACTCCTGAGGCATAAGGAAGCACTGTGGACATTAGGTGAATCCAGAAGGGGAGTCTTGTGGTTAGTAAATACATGAGATTGTAATGAAAGTAAACTAAAAGTATTCTTTAAAAAAGTCAAATTAAGCAAAAAGGGGATGGATGTAATACAACAACAATAAAATTTTAAAAAGTCAAATTGGGTTGAAGAAATACTGAGTTTTTAAATATGTTAACAGTTACTTATGCTTGATCATTTTTTGTGTCTATTTAGATGACTACATTGCTATTGGAGCTGACGAGGAAGAACTAGGATCTCAAATTGAGGAAGATATCCTTTGTGTCAATATGCATAATTTTTCAAGTAATCTGCTAAATTAACTATAAATTTTCCCTCCTGTATAGGATATTTATTTTTATTTTATTTGTATACTTCAGTTTCCATCTTGATTGTATTGTTTTGATGAGAAAGGATAGGGCCATCTGTGTCATTTTTATTCTTTTTGTTTTCCTGTCATTCAAAAGTAAAGCACATAGTATTGATAGCATTTTTATTTTTCTGTTATGCAAATTACAGTGTAGCATTTCAGTTGAAGTTGTGGGAAAAGGCATGGGAAACACATATTAGTAAGTGTGAAGTAGGGTTTCATATTTGGGGGGAACTCAGCAAATCAAACACAATCATCTGAGGGGAAGGAGCTGTGGGAGGGGACAGGAGCTTTACATGTAGGTATAGGGAGCAGGAACATCTAAGTGACAGTGTAATGGTGTGACTCTCCTGTTTGAGGAAATAGCCTTGTTAAAAAGGGACCTCCCCAAGGGCTCAGTCACTGTTCTTCTCAAAATTCTTCTTTTGAGAAGAATCTGCTAAACTAGCATTTTACTGAGCTGGGGGAGAAAGTGAACCTTCAGAGCCACCATGAATAACCTCTTCTTGTTTGGTCCTCAGGAGAACTGTGTAGTACTTGAGACTTTTAGAATCCTTGGTGGAATTCAGATTTGGGCAAGTTAAAGCTTGTGTAACTTCAAGCTCTTTTTCAAAAGTTTTCTAAGACTGAGTACCTGAGTTTCTTTTTGAAACCCTTTTAGTTTGTATGCTCCTGGCATTAAACATTAAGAAAACATTGCTCATTCATAACCAAAAGTATAATCACTATTATTTGCCAGTTAACAGATCAAGGAATGTGGTTTTGAAACAGTTTCTGTGAACTTTTTAGAAATTTCAGGGATTTTTATTTTGGCAGAATAGGAAAAAATACCTTTAAAATTGAACTTTTTTTCCTTAGCGGTCTATACCTATATTTCAAGAAATAAGGAACACAGATATGAAGTACAAAAATAGAGTACGAAGTAGAATATCAAATCTTAAGGATGCAAAGAATCCAAATTTAAGAAAAAATGTACTATGTGGGAATATCCCTCCTGATTTGTTTGCTAGAATGACAGCAGAGGTGAGTATATTTGAATATAATGCTTCCATGATGTCAAGTATAAAGTCTGTATAAGTTATAAAGTACTATATGAGTATAATATATATAATAAATCAGCATTAGCTTTTACGATGTATTTGTATATACAATATTCTAGACCAACACTGTACTTAAAGGAGATTGAATCTCTTGGCATTGATACTTTGCCCCTTCCACAACAATAATTTTTGCATTAAATCAATGTCTAAAGACAAAAGTGTTTTAACTTTCTGTGGATTTACTTAGAATCCAAGTGTTGATTTGTAATTGCAAACAGACTTTGAAATCTCTAAGCTTTTTCTGTGGTTAAACCCTGCAAAATTGGTCATAGCTTATTAACTGTTCCTTAAATTAAGCATCATAATGGACTTGTGACTTTACCCACTGGAAATTAGTTCTTTATAGTAACATATTTTGGTGGCTAAAGAAATTTTCTGATCATTGGCCAATGGAAACTCCTTTATTTTATCTCCTCTTTCCATTTACCTTGAAAGTCTTTTTGGTAGCTTCTTTGCTTTCTGGCACAAGAAAATGATCCTGGTTTATCCTGTGCATTTTTTGACACAAAACTGGAACCAGGCACTCCTCCAAAGGTCCTTATTTCCCTTTTAGGGAGGGCAATGGTATATCCCAATACAAACACTAGAGATCTTAGTGTTACAGGATTTTGTTGTTTATAAGCCCTTAGGCAATAATTAATGCAGTTTTCACATACAAACTTTTAAGTATTAGAAGCAATTTTAAAAGGAAGCAAGCTCTAATGAGTTGTTTGAGAAAAAAATAGTAATTTTTCACTTTTAAACCTTATAAGTTGATTTTAGTTCTATTATTATTAAGCTAATTGAGCATAAAAAGCATTCAAAATATATGAAGAAGACACCTATAACTATTATGTCACCTTCCTAATAGGAAATGGCTAGTGATGAGCTCAAAGAGATGCGAAAAAACTTGACCAAAGAAGCCATCAGAGAGCATCAGATGGCCAAGACAGGTGGAACCCAGACTGACTTATTCACATGTGGCAAATGTAAAAAGAAGAATTGTACTTACACACAGGTTTGTGATTGTTTATAGTGTCTTATTTTCATATTAAGAATGTTGCAGGTGCAAATGAACTACCTAACTCACAGAGGCAAACACAAAACTGTCAGCTGAGGAGACAGAAGTATGGTCCAAAGAGGGAGCAGATCAAGGTGCCAGTGGGAGAACTAAGTGACAAAGAGATAGCCAACCTAACAGATGTAGAGTTCAAAACATTGGTGATTAAGATGCTCACAGACTTGTCAGAAACAGGTCACCTTGCTGGACCATCCAATGTGCTCAATGATCCATGTAGATAACTTTGCCCAGATAAGCATTCATGAAGGCATCTATCATAAACACCCATATGCCATGCTGTCACCCCACAGGTCCACATTAGTTTCCTGGTCCTGGAGGCTTGCAGCAGAATGATTAGGCTGTCACCAGAGGTGGTTCACTCTTACACTGATTAACTCTCCATTCTTTTGTACCATCTGGCTGCTTGTTGGCTGGATTCCTTCCATGTTTTTTGTCCTGTGCATTTAATGAAATAGTATGTGGAACCAAGATGGTTTATTAATAAATGGTAATATTATATTTCTTCCATTACATGTTTTAATTTGCAGTAAAATAGGAACAATGTTTGGGAGATGAAATCCAGTTATTCTGACATTTGGCTTTTCAGACATACCATATTCTGAGCTATGTTCTTTTCCTGTCTAGTACAGCCCTCCTACATGAAATTAATCATTTTTTTTAAATTAATATATATTTTTTATTTTGCTATTACAGTTGTCCCAATTTCCCTCCCATTGCCCCCTCCACCCAGTACCCCATTTCCTCCAGCAATGCCCCCCTTAGTTCATGTCCATGAGTAATGCATATAAGTTCTTTGGCTTCTCTATTTCTGAAATTAATCTTAATTTACAAAATCTATAAACATTTCTTACTTTGAGAGCTATTATCACTTAATAGTGTTACTTATTTTATTATGTGCTTATTTAAATTTTGATTATTTAATTCAATTATAATTATTGAAAATTATATTTAATTTTAAACATAACTAAAAATATTTTTATAATACTTAAAATTTATATAACTTAAAAAATATATAAATTTTGAGTGCTATAAAAATATCTTTAGCACTCTGAGCATCACCCAGCTCTGCTGCTACCCTCACAAGAAGCAGCTCCAGGCGGCGGCACGAAGGTCTCAACCATGTCTGCGGCCATGAGACAGAGGTTCGACCAGTTCCTGCACGAGAAGAACTGCATGACCGACCTCTTGGCCAAGCTCGAGGCCAAGACTAGCGTGAACCAGAGCTACATTGTGATTGGTGTCATTGGGGTGGTGGTCTTGTACCTGGTGTTCGGTTATGGAGCGTCCCTCCTCTGCAGTCTGATAGCATTTGGCTACCCAGCGTACGTCTCAATTAAAGTCATTGAGAGTCCCAACAAAGAAGATGATACACAGTGGCTGACCTACTGGGTGGTGTATGGGGTGTTCAGCATTGCTGAATTCTTTTCCAACCTCTTCCTGTCGTGGTTCCCCTTCTACTACATGCTGAAGTGCGGCTTCCTGTTGTGGTGCATGGCACCGAGCCCCTCCAACGGGGCAGAGCTGCTCTACAAGCGCATCATCCGTCCTTTCTTCCTGAAGCATGAGTCCCAGGTAGACAACATGGTAACTGAATTGAAGGACAAAGCCAAAGAGGCTACAGATGCCATCACCAAAGAAGCCAAGAAAGCTGCTGTGAATTTATTGGTTGATGACAACCACCTAAACCACTGACTGGATGGAATCTTTCTGCCTGCTGTACCTTCTTGTAAAGAGCTTGATACTGTGTTAGGGACTGTGGTATAATCATTTTAATAATGTTGCCTTGGAAACATTTTTGATATATTTAAAAATGGAATGTGTTGTATTTTTTGCTTTTATTGTCTGTATACATAGGGAACATTTTAATTTAAGGCAATGGGTAATATCCAAATTTTTGGAAAATGTATTTTGCCTCTAGGTAGGAAAAGACATTTACCATCTTGCCAGAAATATAAACTTAAAATAAAATTCTATAACCCAAGGGATTTGTACTTTAATAGGCTCTCTTTGCATGTATTTTCTCTGTACTTATTTTTTAGAATACTCTTTAAGGTTCTGCTTCATGTAATGTACGATTTTGTATTAAATATTTTTAATGTATTGTGCATACATGTATGTAAAGAAGTGCACTGACTATAATATGTGTAATGCTTGTGGAGAGCACCTGCCAAAAGCTGGAGGTTCCATTGTGCTGGTGTGATCTGCTAAAAAATATTTCAGAAAATTATTACAAACAAGTAATAATTCAAATGAAGTTAAGTGATTAGTAAAATTGTATGGAGGTTGGCCTGGTTATTTTTCTAACATTGTAGCTGCTGAGTACTAGAAAAGCTTTGAATAGCAGTCACTTTGCTGATAAACAGGGCAACATAAACATATACCAGTAATCACAGCTCCCAGTTCCCTATAAAACCAGTAATACTGTCATGTGGCCTTTAAATAACCTGTTTATAAGTTTAGATTTGTCTGTTTTTGAGATGCTAAAATGGAAATCATCCCTGCCTTCACCTTCAATGCTTAAATTTTTTTTAATTATGTTGTTTAGTCAATGCATTTATGTGAAAAATATTCCAAATATTTTTTAACTTAAGAGAAATTATAAGAACATTGAGACTTATATTGAGTGTGATTTTTATCATGCTTTTCTTTCTTTAGATCCTTTATGAATGTAATTTTTTTCTTTTTGCTATCCTATCTATATTGCTTTATAATTTTCTAATTTTTCCAGTCTTTTATTTCACTTGAATGTTTTCCAGTCTTTTATATCACATTCCCCAAATATACAGGTATTAATTGATCAGTGTTTTGCTTTAAAATAAAAAGGCAATATGAAATACCTACTTACAGAAATTTTAGAAAATACAGAAAAATATAAAAAAGAAATTCAAAATTACCTATCATTTTGCCAAAATTACCCAATCAATTTTGGTACTTATAGTAATATTGTGGAGCTTTTCTGACTGGTTTTTTTTTTGCTACCTGTAATGTAAACATCCCTAGGTTTTGGAAACAATATGAGTGCCCATCAGTAGATGAATGGATTAAAAAACTGTAGTTCATCTACACAATGGAATATTATGCAGCATAAAGAAAGAATTTCTATCCCTTACCATAGCATGGATGGAACTGGAGACTATTATGCTAAGTGAAATAAGCCATTGGGTGAAAGACATACCATATGATGTCATTTACAGGAGGAATCTAATGAGCAAAATAGAACTAGAGACGTGGAAACAGGGACCATACTAGCAGTTGTTAGAGGAAAGGGGGAGGGGAAAATCGTGGGGAAAAAAGAAGGGAGTAGTCAAAGAATATGTATAAATGATCTGTGGCGATGGACTATTGGAGCAGAGGATGGGGCAGTTGGAGGAGGGCAAAGGGGGAAAAATTGGGACAACTATAGTAGAATAAACAACAATTTAAAAGATTTTCCTCTTGTTTTTTTAAAAACCTTTGTAAATATCTTAGTAACTATATAGTATTTCATCAAGTGAAGGTACTCTAACTTATTTCATTATTACCCTGTTGGTTAAGTTGTTTCCACTTTTTGTGCTATTTTAAAATCATCCTCTTTAGCTCTGGCTGGTATGGCTTGGTAGATTGAGCGCCGGCCTGCAAAGTGGAAGGCCACAGGTTCAATTTCCCCATCAGGGCGTATACCTGGGTTGCAGGCCGGTTCCCAGTTGAGGGTGTGTGAGACACAATAGATTGATGTTTGTCTCCTAGTCTTTCTCCCTTTTCCTCTCTCTAAAAATAAATAAAATATTTTTAAAATATCCTCTTTAAATGTTCTTATACATAGATATTTCATCCCCAACTTTATTGAGGAAAATTTAACAAATATAATTGTATATATTTAAAGTGTGCAGTGTGATGATTTGCTGTACATGTACATTGTGGAATGATTCCCAAGCAAGATAATTTAACGTGTCTGCTCCTCACATAGTTAACTCTTTTGTGTGTGTGGTGAGAATGCTTAAGATCTGTTGTAACAACAGTCACGCTATATATTATACATATTAAGTTCTTAGAAGTTGTTATTCTTATAACTATATTTGTGCCCTTTGATTTAGATCTCCCCATTCCTCCATTCCCAGGACCCTAGCAACCACCATTCTGTTTCCTGTTTCTATGAAATCAGCCCCCCCTTTTTTTTAGATTCCAAATATTGTATTTGTCTTTGGTGTATTTCACTTAGCATAATGCCTCCAGATTCATCCATGTTATCTCAAATGGCCAGATTTCCTTTTAGCTAAATAAAATCCCATTGTGTATATGTACCATTTTCTTTAGTCACTTATTGATGGACATTTAAGTTGTTTCCATATCCTGGCTATTATGATTATTACTGCAATGAACATGGTGTGCAGATACCTTTTTGAGAAATTGTTTCTTTTCCTTTGCATAAGTAGTTGGAAATGGGATTGCTGTATCATACAGTAGTTCAATTTTTAATTTTTTAAGGAAATTCCATAATGTTTTTACCAATACACATTCTTACCAACAATGTACATGGGTCTCCTTCAATTTTAACTAACATTTGTTACTTCTTGTCTTTGATAACAGCCATTCTGACGGTTGTGAGGTGATACTTTATTGTGGTTTGCATTTCCTTAATTATTTAATGATGTTGAGGTGTACAGATCTTCGTATTTCTGATTACCATCTTAGAATAAATAGGTCAAACATCAAGTTTCTGGATTACAGAGAATGGGTATTTAAGGCTCTTTGTTGTTGCCTAACTTTTAGAAGCAGTTATATTTGTCAGAATGCAATATGCTTAATATTCACATCTTCGCTAATTTATAAGAGAAAACTAACATTTTTGTGCACATTTCTGTGCTTTTATTTTTTAATTAGTCATTTATAAAAAGTACAATGTGACATTAGATGATTTCCCACTTATCTGGGATTCGCTAATCATGAAAAGGCAAGGGTGGACTTAAAAAACTGAAGTTTGGGAATGTGTTCTTCAGACACTAGCTTATTTTGAATTTGTTTCAGGTTGTTATACATTATATTGTGGTATTGTGATTATTATAAATTATATAGAATGTTCTTATTTAGACTGGATTTTTCACTTGATTTTTCTGCAGGTACAAACTCGTAGTGCTGATGAACCGATGACTACATTTGTCGTCTGCAATGAATGTGGAAATCGATGGAAGGTATGGTGTCTTCTTAGATTAGTGTTTTACTCATTTATTATAGAATGATTTTGTCAGGTTTGCTCATAAACCTATCTAGATACCTAAATATATACATATGTTCACACTGCCCAATATTCTTAAGAGTCTGTGACTAATGGCTTGTTATGCAATATACTACTTTGTTTTCTGTTAGAAATAATGTTAACTTTCCTATCTTCATACTGCTTGGGTGCAGGAACAAAAGGATTAAATCTTAATGTTTGATTACTGTATTACAGTCCTGTATATACTGTACTCATTTCATTGCTTTGAGTCTTCTACTTCCAGCAATCTGTCCACATGTATTCTCTTCATAGATTTTGACTCTCTAAAATTTTGTTGAAATCCAGTCTAATGAGTTTAGTGTTATTTTAGGAGTTACAGATGAGCATGATTTGGTAGGCTTTTCACTAAGCCTTTATATATACTCTTGAATTAGCCCCACATAGGCAAGTTTGTTAGTTATGATTCATTTCTGTAAGCCACAGTAATATACTTTAAAGTTGAGAGAAGAATTACATACGAGTCGCGAGATAATTTTTATTGTTAATAGATATGGGAATGAACGTTAGGAGTGTTGAGGTTAGGGAGACTCATGTAGTAGGAATATAGTCTTTGGAGCCAAATAGGTTTTAACTCTTTTACCATTTACTTTTACTGAACTGTAATTTTATCATGTATTCAATGAAAATAATAATACATTATAGGTTGTGGTGAGGAGTAGAATATATTTAAAACACCTGATAATTGTTGGTGTTCCAAAAATGCTTGTTTTATTGGTTTTTGTGAAGCTTGTACAAGATTTTTTTGGTTACACTTAGATTTTTTAGTCTAATGTTAATTTCGAAACGTTCACATAGGCTAAAGCATTTTCTGAAAATCAGAAGTGAATTAGAAGCCAGACAGTGGGGAATACCTTCCAAAAACATGGTACTTTGGCCCTAGGAACTATTTTAGGAGCTGAGACCAGTACCCATTTTGTTAATACAAAGATTTAGTTCCAAGCTGGAAAAATTACTGGTATTGAGATTATCTTCATGGTTTAAAAGTTTCTCTTACCCCGAGTTTACAGAAATTTTTCTTTTTTTTTTTCTTTTACTTTTTTCACATTGGTTTGTTTTTATTGGATATATACCCACACCCATGCATGCCACACACTTATGTGGGTATCACACAGGGGAATTTTAAATAATGAAGTCAGACATTACGTTTCAACGTAATACACATACTATTAAATGCACTTTTGTGTTAGAGCAGTCCCACTCTTTTTGATAACTACAAATACTATATCAGACTAATAAGTCAGATGTGTAAACCATCTCAGAAAGAAAAAAAGATCAGTGACAGGACAATTAGAGTATTAAATAGCAATCCTAAAACAGAATAGTGTACTGCCAGTCATCAAAGTTGATGTTTCTCAGATGTATTAGAGTTGTCACAGGTGGCAAGAGTGATACGGTACAAAATGCTTTCTCAGAAGCTTGCAGTTGAGACCATTAAAAGATATTAGCTCACCCAAACTGGTTGATCGTCAACTAATGTCACAAATCTTATCAATAATTTTCTTTTTTTTTACATTTAATTTTATTGTTATTTTATTACATCCATCCCCTTTTTCCTCCCCTCTGTCCCCTTCCCCACCACCCACTGCCCCCCAAAGTCAGTCCCACTTGTCCATGTCCATGGGTCTTCCATGCTAGTTCCTTGACTAAACTGCTCCCCTTCTTTGCCTCTCCCCCTCCTCCGCCCTCCCCACTGAAGGTCACTTTCATTGTATTCATGTATCTGGTTCTGTTTTGCTTGTCTGTTTTGTTCATTATTGTTGGTAAAGAGTGAGACCATATGGTATTTGTCTTTCACTGGCTGACTTACTTCCCTAAGCATACTACTTTCTAGTTCCATTCATGTTGTTGCAAAGGTTAGGAGTTCCTTTTTTCTTTCTGCTGTGTACTGTTCCATTGTGTAAATGTACCAGAGTTTTTTGATCCAGTCATCCACTGATGGGCACTTAGGCTGTTTCCAGCACTTGACTGTTGTAAATAGCGCAGCTATGAACATAGGGGTACATAGGTTCTTATGAACTGGTGTTTCAGGGTTCTTTGGGTATAGTCCTAGTAGTGGAATTGCTGGATCAAAAGGCAGTTCCATTTTTAGTTTTTGAGGGAAACTCCATACTGTTTCCCATAGTGGCTGCACCAGCCTACATTCCCACCAACAGTGCACCCAGGTTCCCTTTGCCCCACATCCTCACCAACACATGTTGTTTGTTAATTTGTTGATGATTGCCATTTTGATGGTGTGAGGTGGTATCTTATTGTGTTTTTTTTTTTTTAATGTTTTCAGTTTTTAACGTTTTGTCTGGAAATAAAATCACATGGCTTATTTGCAAAACAGTATTACAGAGCATCCTCATATATCCATCACTCTACTTTCTCAAAAGTTCACATCTCCTACAATCTTATTGTGGTTTTAATTAGAATCTCTCTGATGGCTAATGATGTTGAGCATTCTTTCATATGCCTCTGGGCCCTTTGTATGTTCAGGTCCTTTGCCCGTTTTTCAATTGGGCTGTCTGTCTCCCTGGTGTTGAGTCTCATTAGTTCTTTATATAGTTTGGATATCAAACCCTTGTCTGAGTTATCATTGGTAAATACGTTTTCCCATACAGTTGGTTCCTTTTGAATTTTGCTGGTGTTTTCTTTAGCTGAACAGAAACTTTTCTTTCTTTTTTTTTTTTTTTTTAAAGATTTTATTTCATTATTTCTAGAAAGAGGGGAAGGGAGAGAGGCAGAGAGGGAGAGAGACATCAATGTATGGTTGCCTTTCACCTGACTCCAGCCACAGATCTGACTGGAGACCTGGTTTGCAACCTTGTTATGTGCCCTGGCTGGGGAATCAAACCTGCGACCTTTGGGTTCACAGGCCAGTGCCTTACCCACTGTGCTACCAGTCAGGTGAACAGAAACTTTTCAATTTGATATAGGCCCATTTATTTATTTGTTCTTTGATTTCCTTTGCCCTTGACGAAGTATCAGGAAACATATTTCTATGTAGGATATCTAAAATTTTACTGCCTGTATTTTTCTCCAGGACCTTTATGGTAGCACTGCTTATGTTTAAATTCTTTATCCATCTTGAGTGTATTCTGGTGTATGGTGTAAGGTGGTGTATGGTTTATTCTGGTGTATGGTGTAAGTTGGTGTATGGTTTATTCTGGTGTATGGTGTAAGTTGGTGGCCTAGTTTTATTTTTTTGCATGTTACTGTCCAGTTCTCCCAACATCATTTGCTATAGAGACTGTTTTTACTCCATTTTATATTCCTTCCCCCTTTGTCAAATATTAATTGATCAAAGAGTCCTGGGTTTATTTCTGGACTTTCCATTCTCTGGGCTCTGTATGCTGTTCCACTGATCTATATGTCTATTCCTATGCTAGTACCAGACTGTTTTGATTACAGTAGCCTTTTAGTATAGTTTGGTAGCTGGTATTGTGATTCCTCCTACCTTGTTCTTCTTTCTCAAGATTGCTGTGGCTATTTGTGGGCACTTTTGGCTCCATATAAATTTTTGAAGTATTTTTTCTATCTCTGTGAAGTATGTCATTGGTATTTTAATTGAGATTGCATTGAATCTATAGATTGCTTTTGGTAGTATGGACTTTTTAATGATGTTAATTCTTCCCATCCATGAACATGGTATATACTTCCATTTATTTGTATCTTCCTTAATTTCTTTCTCCAATGTTACGTAGTTTTCTGAGTACTGATCTTTTACCTTGTTGGTTAAGTTTATTTCTCAGTACTTTATTTTTCTTGTTGCTGTGGTAAGTGGGGTTTGTTTTCTAGCTTCTGCCTCTGCTGTGTCATTATTGGTATACAAAAATGCTTTCGATTTCTGGATATTGACTTTATATCCAGCTCTTTTGCTAAATTTGCTTATTAGGTTGAGTAAGGTTTTGGTGGAGCCTGTCAGGTTTTGTATGTACACTATCATGTCATCTGCAAATAATGACAGTTTGATTTCTTCCTTTCCAATTTGAATATCTTTTATTCCATTTTCTTCTCTGATAGCTATGGCTACAACTTCCAAAATGATGCTGAACAGAAGTGGAGAGAGTGGACAGCCTTGTCTTGTTCCTGATCTTAGGGGGAATAAATGCTTTTTCAGCATTTATTGATATGCTCATGTGGTTCTTTCATTTTGTTGATGTGGTGTATTCCATTTATTGATTTGTGAATGTTGTACCATCCTTGCATCCCTGGGATGAAACCCACTTAATCATGGTGTATGATCTTTTGAATGTATTGCTGGATCCGGTTGGCTAGTGTTTTGTTAAGAATCTTAGCATCTATGTTCATCAAAGATATTGACCTATCATTTTCTTTCTTTAGTTGTGTCTTGACCTGGTTTTGGATTGGCCTCATAGAAACAGTTTGGGAGTCTTCCCCCTTATTAGTTATTTTTGGAATGGGTTGAAAGATAGGAGTTAGTTCTTCTCTAAATGTTTGGTAGAATTCACCTATGCAGCAATCTGGTCCAGGGCCCTTGTGCTTTGGTAGATTTTGGATTACTTCTTCAATTTCACTAGTTGTTTCTGGCCTCTTCAGGATTTCTTTCTCCTTGGTTCAGTTTCGGTAGATTATATATTTCCAGAAATGTGTCCATTTCACCCAGGTTGTCATAGTTCTTATCATATAGTTGTTTGCAATAATTTCTTACAATCCTTTGTATTTCCGAAGTATCAGTTGTGATTTCTCCTCTGTTGTTTCTGATTATGTTTTTTTGGATCCTCTCTCATTTTCTTGATGAGTCTGGTTAAAGGCTTGTAGATTGTTTATTTTTTCAAAGGACTGGCTCCTGGATCTTTTGATTCTTCGAATTGTAGATTTAGTCTCTAAATTGTTTAATTCTGCTCTGGTCTTGAAGATTTCCTTCCTTCTGTTTGCTCTAGGCTTTGTTTTTGCTCCTGTAGTTCTTGCAGCTTTATGGTTAGGTTGTTTGTATAAACTTCTTCTGACCTTTTTAGGTAGGCTTGTATTACTATGAATTTCCCTCTGAGTACTGCTTTTGCTGTGTCCCATAGGTTTGGGACTGTTCTGTATTCATTGTCATTTGTTTCCAGAAATTTTTTGATTTCGTCTTTGATCTCGTTGTTAACCCCTTCATTACTTAAAAGCATGTTATTCAGTCTCTAGTAGTTAGAGTGTTTTTGTTTTTTTCCCTTGAGATTGGTTTCTAGTTTCAAGTCATTGTGATCTGAAAAGATGCTTGGTATGATTTCAGTTTTCCTATATTTGTGGAGGCTTGTCTTGTGACCTACCATGTGGTCTGTCTTTGAGAATGTTCCATGTACATTTGAAAAGCATGTGTATTTTGCTTCTTTGGGGTGAAAGGTTTTGTGTATATCAGTTAGATCTATTTCCTTTAGGGTGTTATCAATGCCTTAGTATTCTTGGTGTTTTTTTGTTTTGAAGATCTCTCCATTGCTGATAATGGGGTATTAAAATCCCCTACTATTGGTGTGTTGCTGTCTATATCCTTCTTGAAGTCCTCCAAGATTTTTCTTATATATTTTGGAGCTCCTGTGTTGGATGCATATATGTTTACCAGAGTTATTTCTTCTTGATGTATTCTTCAAGCATTATGAAATACCCTTCTTTATCTCTTTTTATGGCCTTCATTGTAAAACCTATTTTGTCTGATACAAGTATTGCTACTCCAGCCTTTTTTTCATGTCCATTTGCTTGATAATATATTTTTCCATCCCTTCACTTTTCAATCTGTGTCAATCTTTTGTTCTGAGGTAGGTCTCTTGAAGAGAGCATATATGTGGTTCATGTTTTCATATCCATTCAGCTACCCTATGTCTTTTGATTGGAGCATTTAATCTGTTTACACCTAAGGGTATTATTATTGATTGATACTTATTTATTGCCATTTTTCCCCTTTGTACCTGTGTTCCTCTCTGTCTCTCTGTTTCTTCATTTCTTTAAAGCAGACCCATTAGCATTTCTTGCAGTGCTGGTTTGGTAGAGATATATTCTTTTAGTCTTCTTTTGTCGGTGAAACTTATTATTTCTCCTTCTATTTTGAATGAGAGCCTTGCTGGGTAGAGTATTCTTGGTTGCAGGCCTTTGTTTCCCATTACTTGGAATATATTTTCCCATGCCCTTCTAGCTTGTATTGTTTCTGTTGAATAATCATTTGATAACCTTATGGGAGCCCCCTTATATGATATTTGCTTTTTCTCTCTTGATGCTTTTAAGATTTTCTCTTTGTCTTTGAAATTTGCCATTTTAATTATAATGTGTCTTGAAGTGGGTCTGTTTGGAATTATCCTCATTGGGACCCTCTGTGCTTCCTGAACTTGAGTAACGTTTTCACTCATCATGTTAGGGAAATTTTCTATCATGACTTTTTTGAACAGGTCTTCCATTCCTTGTTTCTCTTCTCCTGGTATCCCTATGATACAGATATTAATTGCATTTCATGTTGTCCTGCAGCTCTCTTAAAACTTCTTCATTCTGTTCAGCCTTTTTTCATTGTCTTGTACTGTTTTGGAATATATTTCTAGGTTGTCCTCCCGTCGCAGATCCGGTCCTCTGCTTCCTCTAGCCTACTGTTGATTCCTTCTACTGTATTCTTCAAGTCAGAAATTGTATTCATTTCCTGCTGGCTCTTACTGATAGTTTCTAAGTCCTTTTTAATGCCGGTGTAGCTCTCAGGAAGTTCCTTGTAGCTTCCCTGGAGTTCTTTGTAGTTCCCCTGGAGTTGTTTATAGTTGTCCTTGAGCTGGCTGAGCTCATTGAGCTTCTCTATCATCATTCTTTTGAATTCCATATCTGATAGTTTATTTGCCTCTGTTTTATTTAGTGATCTTTCTGGGGATTCCTCCTTTCCATTTGGTGATGGACTGATTCTTTTTTTCCCCATTTTGGGTGTCTGTTGTTGCTTGTTTTTGTCTTAGATTAATCTGCTTTGATTCCCTGCCTTTGTGGAGTGCCTCTCTGTGTTAGGAGATGTATGAAGCTCAGTGTTGCAGTCTCCTAAATTTCATCAACTTGTTGCTCTTGGGCTGATTTTTTTTTAATTTTTTAAAAAATTTTATTGTTGTTGTATTACATCCATTCCCTATCTTGGGCTGATTTTTATGTTGTTGACTTGGACTATCTGGTTATATTTTGGATTGGTTATGTATGTTGCTCCTTTTCCTCCAGTTGGCTGATTGAGAGACACTCCTTCTATCCCATCTCATACACTGTTTTTGAACTGCTCCTAAAACAGAACCACCAGTCCAGGCAGAATAACCATACCTTCAGAGACATCTTTCTCCTTTAATTACCCTTTTGGCTGCCTATGAACCTAGCTATGTACCCATATCCTCCAAGGTAACCCACACTTGCCTCAAGTGCAATTGAACAGTATAAGCCTGTTTGTATAGTTGCCACATCTACCTTCTTGTCCACCCTCAGTAAGTGCTGATTAGTTCAGATGGAGCCAGGACCTGTGTGCTTTTAGCAGAAAAAAAGAATGTGTAGTCCCTTGTAGCACACCCACAAAGAAAAGGAGGGTGGTTTAAGAGACTGGGGAGGGGAGGAATACTTAGATTGAGGACTGGGAATGAGTTGTAGCAGGAGAGTGAGTAGACTTTAAAACAAGAGTAGGAGGATGGTCTTGGTAGTTAGTTGGATTGAGATAAGAGGGGAGTAAAAATATGGGAATTGGGATACACTGTGATATAAACAGTATTTACTTAAAATGCACTAATTGTGAGGGTTGGAAGTAACTTTTGAAAAGGATATGTTAGGGATTAATAGTTCATGTAGCTCTGGGTGTAACTCAGGTGCTTAAGATGAGCAGAGATGCATTTCCTGAGTCTACCTGTTTTTCTTGATCAAGTCTCTGCAGTCTACAGTGAGGGTGTGTGGCCTTGGAGTGGCAGGGCCTATGGCTGTCACAGTCAGGGCTGATTCTGAGTGCCACCCCCCCTCCTCCCCCATAGACTGTGCTCCAGTAGCCTAGCTGGATTTCTACACTGCCACCATTTTGGGGCCCTTTCTTTCCTCACTGGTTTGTGTGAACAGCTTCACGGTGTTTATGTCATGTCTATGGCTACTCCTCCCCCTCCAGCTCCTCACTGAGGTTTCCACCTGCAGTTGGTACCTGGCTCCAACATGGGGTGGCCAGTTTGCAGAAGTTTTAATATTAAGAGAGGTATTCACATATTTTTTCCATTCCTGTTGACCACATCTTGCTTTTCTAGATAACTCAGATGTATTTTGCATGATGGATTATTATTACTATTAGTAGTAGTAATAATAGTAATATAGAGTATATAGCAGTTTGTTTTGAATAAAAGAAGTTTGCAGCATGAGTTCTGACATAGGACCTGTTAGACTTAAGAAAGTTCATAACCTAGGGTAATAACCTAGGGTGGCTTACTCTAAAAATTCAAATTTAGAATTCATTTTTTTAACCTGAATACACTAAAAAGATATTCTTTTATTTTTTAAAATTAAATTTATTGGTGTAACATTGGTTAATAACATGTTTCAAGTGTCTGATTCTTTAATATATATTATATCATCTGTATATTGATTGCATTGTGTGCTCATCTCCCAAGGTCTAGTATCCTTCTGTCATATATTTGACTCCCTATACCCACTTCATCTTTCTCCAAACCCTCTTCCTCACTAGTACTCACCATACTGTTGTCTGTGTTTAGAAGAGAGGTTCTTAATCTTTAAAAAAATTTTATACTATTTCTTTAGTTATATTTATCCTAATTCTAAGTTGGAAAGGCTGAATGCTTAGGATAAATGATCATACATATCTGAAAAAATCAAATGTCTCTTTTTAAAAATGCCCTTTTTTTACAATATAAAGTATATGCTGTATTAAATAGGGGAAGTGATATTGCCCTATTGTCTGTGTTCAAAGGTCTCACAAAATATTTTTCCTTTTTTGACAGTTCTGTTGAGCCAGAAGAATTGGCAGAATATCTGGACCAGTGAGAAAATGGATTTTGTAATTAGCTTTAAAACAGGCCAGGGAACTAGTTTTTCTGCAAATCAGATTTTTAAAGAAAAAGCATCCCTTGGGTTAGTCTTTTTTGTTGACATAGCATCCTTTCTTAAATGACTTCTGTAGTTCCAGATCAGTAGGGAAACTACATAATAATTGTATGGTATCTGTTTCAAACATTTTTTCATTTTTATAAGTAATTAATATTAAACTTTTATCAATCTTTTGGCAATTTATTTTTACCTTTTATGCTTCATAAAGAAAAATTACTTTAACTTTTTTACAGTCTGAAACAAATATGGTAGAAATCTTATTCTCAGTACATAAATGAAAATTACTTTTTTTTTTAATTACTTTTTTTCCCTTTATTGGCATGTACGTACAAATATTAAAGGAGAGGTAATATAATTTTAAGTTTATAAAATGTGGTGTGTATTCAAATAATACTTGACCAGCTTATCTAAATTGTATATAATATTCGTACTAGCATATGAAATTGGTTTTAATTGTTATATTTACAAGTCTGGAATAATTAGATATTATTTTGCATTTGTAACTAACCGTGATCATCATTTCTTATGATTTCTTGTATATGTTTATTACTTGTTCTTAAAGAGTTTACTTTTGGAAACATGACTTGACTTTGTTGAAATCAGTTTGTTTTTGTTGTTTATTTACCTGTTTGACTTAATAGTGTATTTTAGTTTTGCAGAACACTGTTTTGCAGGCTTTTCATAAATCCCAACACAGGCAAAGAATAAAAGCATCTAATTTTATTCTTCTCATAGAAAGACATATTGGGGGAAATGTTAGCATTTTAGTATATGGTCATTAAACAGTTCATGGCTTGGTTTTGATTTGAAAATCTTTACTAGCCAAAAATTAAGTGTAGGGATTATATAAATCTTTTCATATTGAGGTTGATAGAAAATATTTTTGTCCTGAGTCTAGTAAGCTAACTCTTCCTGTTACACAATTAATGAAATTGTTGAACAAACTGAATATATAGGCTATAATGCAACCCCTTTTATAGTACAAATGTTATTAAATTTTACTTTTTGTGTGTGTACCATTGTTCTGTTAGGAATAAGAAAAAATGATTTTCACACAGGTTTCTTAGCGTACACTTGCTCTAGCTCCTCTTGAATGGCCAGTACTGCAAAGGCTATAACTTACCATTCTAAATATGTAGTCCGTCAAACACCTACAGAAAGACCTCAACACATACTTTACTCCCCTTTGCTGCCATTTTCTTATCTCTTGTTGGAAACAAGTTGGATGTAATGCAGAAGACAACTTAAAGGCCTTTGTTAAGACCCCATATATAAGAACTGGCCCACTGGTATCCCTCTATCCTCACTTTGCCAATTTATAGATTAACCTTTTGTTTTATCATTTGAAAATAAAGTGCATTTTTGAAAGAATGAATTTTAAGAATAAAATTAAAATAGTCCCACTTTTAAACTGCAATGCATTTTAAAATTTGTAATTCAATAAAGCTTCTTGTTATTAAATTGTATCACATTTTGTCATTTTATTTAATATTGAAAATTGCTTTACCTTTTGCTTAAAAAGTTCTTTCCTAACTAGTATGGTGTTCTTAAAGTACAGTTTTAATTAAGTGATGCCTACTGGTATTAGTGAAAACTAGCGTTCAACAGTAGTACAGGGCATGGTTCTTGTTTCTGTTCTGGGTCCCTGCTAAGGGGTACAGGAGTGGTTCTGAGTAGAGCATGTGAGCATATCCCATGTGTGTGCACTTAATGTAACACAAGTGACCAAATAGCCTACTACCAGGAAAATAACTAGTCACTTATAAAGGAAATGTTATTGAGGGTAATATTTAATATTTATTTCCAGGCCAAAGTACCTGTGTTAAGTGAACATACAGAGGAATTACATTAGGCAACTGTGGGAATTATGAAAAACCATGCTGGGAAAGCAGAAAATAACTACCATGGCTTTCTTGCTCACCTGAGAGGTGCTAAATGTTGCTTTATAAGTTTTGTTAAACCATGACAAAAATTCTGAAGTGTTTATACACACCCAAACATTGAAATCTGTATGTAAACCTTACAAATTGAAGAAGGTTTTAAAATATTAAAACAAGGCAAAAAGAAATAACAAGCTATCCCTTGATTGTTATTTTATAAGTGTACAGTGATTACAGGCCAAGTGTAATGTGTGATTTGAATTGAATTTACTTCTCAAAATAAAAACTATAGTTAGGATTTTGTGATTTAAAAAGTTTTAATCAATTATCCCCTCTAAACCCTGCAACACACATTTAACTGCAGAAAATTAGGTATTTGAGAAGAATATCCCATGGGAAATGTGATGTGAATAATCACTGACATAACAGCCACACATTTCTGTCAGTTTCAAAGATAAAGCAAAGTACCAACATTGAAGATGCTATTTCACAGTAAATAGAACAGTCACTGACAGGTTTATAGGTAATAGAATGAGTAAATTGAAGTCAGTCAAAAGTAATCTAGAAGTATAAGAAAAATCTCATCATGTGACTGTTGGATAACAGTAGTTGTAATTAGATGGAGCTAGTAAGTTTTTATGGAAAACTTGTTCACTGCTATATCTTTAGCACCCAGAAGAATGTTTGTCACATGGTAGGTACTCATGAAATAGTTTTTTTGGTTGTGTTCGTATCAGCGTGTTACGTTTTTTCCTGACTGTGTTGGAGCTGAGACGACCTGCAGAGATTGTCTAGATAAACTGGTTGGCAATGATTTAGATTCTAACTTTAAAGGAAGCAATGTAATGAGCTAGAGCTGAGTCTTGGGAGATCTTTTTTTGGTACTTGAATTCTGCAAAGTTATATGAGAGTTTTATAATTGAAAAAAAAATTTTTTCAAATCAGTGTGTGTACTATTGTACTTAATTTAATATGTGGACAGAAAATGAAAGCACAGATGACTACCTTGAATGACTGGCTTTGTTCTGGTTCCTCTCTCTAGGTACTATATGAAGCAGCTACTTTTTTTTCTTCAATAGCCATGACTGCGAAGATAGGAACAACATTTCATATGTGGTGTGCCACACAATCCACTTAAATTTGCTCAAGTGTTTCCCTAATGGGATGATTGAGCTGCTTTGAAATAAAAGATCTTTTTTTCTTTTTACTTCTAAATGTGGTTTACAATGTGTAGCCAAGATATTTTTGTAATCCTTTTGAAAGTATAGCTGATGTTTTTAAATATAGCACAGAAACCAAAACTCAAGAGCATTGGATTGGAATGTCGTAGTGGAACCATTTGTCTTTTGGGCACTAGTTCCCAAACATGGTTTTTGGTCCACCTTCTCACTTTGATATGACTGATGGGTCTGTCATTTATAGTATTCCACCTCATACTTTGCTTTATCCTGGGATTACTCTGTGAAATATGGGTGAACCCCAGCCAGGTGGCTTGGTTAGGTATTATCCCACAAACCTAAGGTCGCTGGTTTGATTCCCAGTTGGGGCACATCTCCGGGTTGTAGGTTTGGTCCACGGTTGGGTGTATATGAGAGGCATCTGATCAATGTTTCTCTTTCAAATTCATGTTTTTCCCTTTCCCTTCCCCTCTTTAAAAATTAAAAATAAAAAAAACTGAAAAGAAGAAAGAAAAATGAGAGAAACTTCTTACTGGAATAGCTAAGCCAGGAAGAGCTGTATCAGGTTCCCTATACCATTTTGTCTACAATGTTCAGAGACCTATGTGATGAAGGTGAGATGAAGAGATTTTGAAGAACACCATCTTACCTTTTAGGGTTGTGGGTAGGCACTAAATAATTTGTAAAGACCTTGAGATTCTACCCAGCTCAGTCATCTGAACTTGAGATGAAGAGATTTTAATAACTGGTTGACTGGATCCAGCCTTGTGGGTAGCTAGAACTACCCTGGACTAGTTCATGCAAGCCAACCTATTCTCTTTGTGTTTTAAGTTAGTTTGAGGTAGATTTCTATAAAAAGCAAGTAAAAAACTTACTTTTTAAACCTAAATTGTTTTGGATGAACATGAGTTAAATGTACAATGATTTAAAAAAGAGTGGTCAGAACAATACTAAGATTTCCAGTTAATTGCAGAAGCTAAGTGATCTGAAAGATGCATTCAAGTTGCAGGTCAATGTTAGGCTGACTTGTCTCAGGATTATTTCACTGATCTGTCCATCCCCCCACCCCTTCCACCCCTGCTTAATTGCAATCCTGATACTATTTAAATTGATCAAAACATGCTCATAGGCCACAGAGCTTGTTAATCTCCCCATTAAAAACAATTGAGATAAAATTGACATTAAAGTTAGGGGTGTAAGATTATGATTTGATATATGTGTATATTGTAAAATTATCACCTCAGTAAGTTTAGTTAACACTGATCACATAAACAGTTTCAAGGTTTTTTTTTTTTTTCTTCCTCAGATGGGAACTTTAAGGACCTATTCTCCAACAACTTACATTTACTTGTACAGGGCAGTATTAGTATTTTTTTTTAAAGATTTTATTTCATTATTTTTAGAAAGTGGGGAAAGGAGAGAGGCAGAGAGGGAGAGAGACATCAATGTATGGTTGCTTTTCACCTGCCTCCAGCCACAGACCTGACTGGAGACCTGGTTTGCAACCTTGTTATGTGCCCTGGCTGGGGAATCGAACCTGCAACCTTTGGGTTTGCAGGCCGGCGCCTTATAGTATTAGTATTATTAACTATAGTCACCATACGTTATATTTTATTTAGACTTCCCATTTCTGGGCTAATAAAATTTTAACTCCTAGTTTTCTTATAGTTAATATTTTCATTATTCTTCTTCCCCTAATAATTCTCTGGGACAGTTAATTTAGTGGTTAGATTATAATGTCAAGGCCACAGTTTCATCCCCCATGAGATTGAGTGGGCATTACTCAGGAAAATCCCACTTGGTGACTGCTGTACTTGAGATGTTCAAAATAAAAGTTTTGATTATGCACATGTCAGGAAAGGAAGCTTAGATGGTTTAACTCCCAACTCAGTAATAGGAAAAATAAGCCCCCACTGTTTGACTTGTTTAAGACAGTAGTATTTTTATTCTGAAGGCCTATTTTTAATAAATGTTTATTTTGTGGTCTGTTCACAGGTTCTAAGAGCAGAGAGGATTGGCTGAAGGCTATTCTCAACCACTACCCTGTGAAACGGGTTTCATGACCTTTATCTTTTAGGTCAAAATCATGAACTAGATAGAATGAACTTCCTGATTCTGCTTTTCTATTTTCCATCAATGTGTTAGTGTATATGGTGATCATACTGGGCTGTCTAGTCCTCCCAAGGAAATTGACATTGCATTGTAGTTAAGCACATGGGCTTTTGATCTGCTTGGATTCAAATCTTAGACAATTTAGACTAGCTGTGGGACTTGGACCAAGGTACTTTGCCTCTGCTTCAACGGGAAAGAGGAAAAACATCCTAGGAACAATATCCTATCTTTTACGGTTGTAGGTAGGCACTAAACAATTATTTGTAAAAAAAAAAACAAAAACAAAAACAAAAAAAAACAATTATTTGTAAAGACCTTGGTACTACCCAGCTCAGCCAGTGAGGGGAAATTTTTCAGATTTATCATTATTAACATTACAAATGGGCACACATTATACTTACTCTACAATTTGCTTTTTTCATTTAACAATTTACCTTAGAACACTTTCTGCTGGTGCATGTAGATCAGCGCATTCATTTTTACTATAGCACAATCTGAGGGTATGTAATATTCTCTTTCAAAATACTCACTGTGGGTAGTTTTTGCTTTGATGTTTTGTAGGAGAGCATCTTAGAAGTTTAACTGCTTAGCTAGTGGGTACGCACATTCAGAATGATAGGTATTGCCAGGTTGCTTTCCAAAAAGTGATACTTGTTTATTTATGCAACTGTCAACATGGTATGAATACCCATTTCTTGATACCCCTGCTAATATTGGACATTATTGGTCCTTTTGATTTTTGCAAGTCTAGGGAGAAATAGTAACCACCATCATACCATTGTTTTAATTTGTATTCGTATATTTGCCTTTTTGTGTTTAATATGCTTATCTTATTTCTTAACCCAGGTTTTCTTTTTTACCTATAAGGTTATTTGTCTTATTAATTTTTAGGCACTCCTAATACATTCTATGTAGTAATTGTTAGTCTTTTACAGCCTGATATTTGTATGTTAGTTACTTTTATGGTATCCTATAGTACAGAATTAAATTTTTAAAATATAATCCAATCAGTATTTTATGGTTTCTGGATTTTATGTTTGGCTCAGGGAAGACCTTTTAATCTAAGGTTAGAAAAATATTGCCTACATGTTCTTCTGATATTCTTACAATGTTCTTTTAAAAAGAGCTTGTAGATCTTTAAACCATTTAGAAATTATATTTGTTTATATACACATTTTTCCAAATGGAGGGCTATCTATCCTACAAAACCAGCTTATCAAATTTTAAGATTTTTACCAAAAAAATCTTGGAATTGCATTTAATTTGTACAATACTTTGTTAGTGACTTAAGAATTTATTCATATACCTAGATGCCACTACAGATTTATCCACTGAATTGATCCATAGCAACAGTTCTGTAGTTACATGGGCTGTGATGTTATCTCTGAGACGTGACACATTATAAAACAAATTTGAAATGGAATTTATATTTTATAGCTATGGGAAGTTCAGTTGTCATATTAAAACACTCAGTTCTACATTTACTGACTACTGCTGTAAACTAGATAGTCATGTGCTACATAATGACATTTCAGTCAATGATGGACTGCATATATGACATTGGCCTCCTAAGATTACAGTGGAGCTGAAAAATTCCTGTTGCTTAGTCATGTCATAGCCACCTTAGCACAATGCATTACTCACACGTTTGTGGTGATGTTGGGGTAAATATACCTACTGTCTTGCCAGTCAGATAAAAGTAAAGTACACAGAGGGGCGGGGGTGGGAAGCGGGAAAGAAGGGGAAGAGTTTAATTAAGGAACTAGTATAAATGACCCATGGACATGGAAAACAAGGTGGGGATTGACTGAGAGAGGGGATGTGGGGCATGAGGTAGGGAGAGCAATGGAGGAAAATATGAGACAATGGTAATACAATAAAAAATTAAGAAAATACAGTACATACAATTATGTACAAAGCCTAATAAGTGACAGTGATGATAAATGAATACGTTACTGTTTGTGTATTTACTATACTATTTATTGTCATTTTAGAGTGATCTCTTGCTACTTATAAAAAAAATTGGCAGTGAAATTTTTTTCTTTTTAAATATTTTATTTATTATTTTTAGAAAGAGGAGAAGGGAGAGAGGCAGAGAGGGAGAGAGACCTCAATGTATGGTTGCCTTTCACCTGCCTCCAGCCACAGACCTGACTGCAACCTGGTTGGGTGCCCTGGCTGGGGAATCGAACCTGCGACTTCTGGGTTCGCAGGCAGCAGTGAAATCTTCTGCTGTGTGACACCAGCAAGGGGCTCATTCATACATCTTGTGTTTACTACATCTCTTGATGGCATCATATTCTTTTGTGTTGGAGTTAATCTCATGTTGTTTTATGAATTTAGTGTAGTCTAAGTGTACAGTACTGAACCAGGCTCTCACTTTCTCTCATCACTCACAGACACACACAGAGTACCTTCCAGCCCTTGCAAGCTCCACTCATGGTAAGTGCTTAGACAGCGGCACCATTTTAAAATATTTTATGCTATATTTTTGCTGTACCTTTTCTATGTTTAGATACACAAATATCACCATGTTACACTTGCTTACAGTATTCAGTGCAGTAACATCTTGTACAGGTAGTCCAGGAGCAGTAGTCTATACCTTCTAGGTTAGTGTACATGCAATCTATGATGTTCTGACACTGAAGAAATTGCCTAAGAACACATTTCTCAGAACATATCCCCATTGTTAAGTGACAAATGACTGTATAATATATAAAGTGATAAGGTATATTTTCAATGCTCCTGGATCTTACTGCCTGAGGTGATAAATATTTGTACATGATATTCCTGAAACACTTAAGAATGGCACTCCACATAATGGAAATATGACTTAGGATGTCAGGTGAGGCTTCTTGGAGGGGGTAATATGTAAGGTAAATTTTGAAGGAATGATAGACATTAGCTGAGTGAAGGATGGCATTTTAGAGGGGAGGGGTAGAGGATAGAGAAAGTATAAACTAAGTTCTCATGAGCATTTAGGAAAGTATGATGTTGTGTATATACCTTTTCCATAAGTGTGTGTTCTAGAGTCTAAAGCATGAGTAGGGTTGTCTAGGGAGCCTGTAGCCTGACTGTTGAGGCCCTTGCTTGTGCACCATGCCAAAACATGGGTACCAGTACTCTAGGTGATTGGGAACTACTAAAGATTCTAAGGCGTGAAGGGATGGTGACAAGTGAGTTTGTATGGGCATTTTGATAGATGGATTTGAACAGCAGAGATGGGTACAGAGAGACCTGTTAGGAGGCCTTTGGACAATGATGCTGACAGGAGAGATAATGAGAGTCAAAGACAAAAGGAAAAGAGACACAAAAAAATATTGAGATAAAATCAGGGCTTGGTGAGTCTGTTTGGGAGCAGAAAAAGTGGGGAAAGTCAAATTTAATAACCACATAAGAATTAGGTGACTGGCTGAGTGAGCGGGGCTACAGACAGGTGCTGGGCTAGGAGAGGGGTGAGGCAGTGGGGTGATAAGTCAAAATCAAGACATGAGTTTCACTCTTTCTTGGTATATATGACTAGAGATGTCCAATCAGCACCTGACTCTGAAGTTCAGGAGAAAGACTAAACCAGACCCTATTTGGTAGCCATGGGTATATTGGTAGTTATTTAAACAATGAGAAGGAGATATGAGAACAAAGGGAGGACATAATAGATTGGTCAGAAAAGTAAGACTAAGCCTAAACCTTAGGGACCATGACATTTAGTGGACAAGTAATAATGGCCATAACTGCTGTGTAAGTAAATGGTTCACTATGTTTTACATGGATTAGCTTTAATCCTCACTGCAATGCTAGGGATATGGCCCCATAATTGTCCCCATTATTATGGAAAGGGAAACTTCCAGAAAGGTTCCACACAGTGAGTGGAATTAGGAAGTCTGGCTTCACAGCCCAAATCCTTAGCTGCTATGCTCTGCCACCTGTAGATAAAGATGAGGAAGACTATGGAGAGTGAGGAGAGCACCTCAGAAGAACAGGAAGTAGTGTTTCCAGCAAGGCATCATCGATGATGACAGGAACCTGAGCAGTCCACTGAGAAGACCAGGAAAATGGTGTTAGACTTCCTTCTGGGGACCTCCCTGGACTGTTCAGGGTGTGAATGAAGAGACAAAGGATGGAGACAGCAAACCAGACAGCAAGCGTAGACTATTGCGCCAAGTCTAATGAGAAACAACAGTAGTTATGTAAGAAGGCAGGTTTGTTTGTAACTGAGGAATCCAAGGATGCATATGGTATGGGGAAAGTCAAGATGAAGATGATATTGGGGAGTAGGGCAAAGTCGATGGAGCAAAGTTCTAAGTAAAAGCATTTAATTTGCCACTGTGTATGTACCACTGTCCCCCTCCAGGACTCCCATTCATTTACTTGCCATACCCTCACATGCCATGGCTTTCTTTTTCCTGTATTGAGGAAGCAGAGCCTTCTAAATCTCTTTTGGGAATTCATGTCTCTCTCCATCCTTGCAAGGATCCTTCCTCAGCTCTTTCTGTACTGTAACTCTTAGGCAACCTTATTCATCTCTGTGTTGAAAAACCCCAAATCAATACTCCAGCCTAAAATCTGAACCATACAGCTCCCTCCCTCTCATTTAATTATCAACATCAATTACTCGTCTTAAAGTTACCTCATACCCAGCATTTTATTTGAGATTGATTTGGGATTCTTCAATTATGAATACCTGCCCTATACCTCTGCCCCAAAATACACACACACACACACACACACACACACACACACACACACACATTTCTATTGGTTTTAGTTTTTATGTCACCACTGCTGAAACCTTTCTATGGCTCTTTCATAGCTGTGCTCCTCACAGTGAGAGTACTTAACTAGTTTATTGTAGCTGTTATGGATACATCTGCCACACTTATTTGAATGACAACTACTAGAGGGCAGAGTTTATGTCATAATAACAATTATGTCCTCTTTGTCTAATGAAAAAATAAGAATCCTGGATATGGAGTAAAAAACACATGTGTTTGGAGGAAGGATGGCAACAGAGTAGAGAGCAGTGCTGATGGTGTTCTTGAGTACCAGAGCAGCTAGAGGACAAGATAGGGAATGCAAGATGTCTTTGGGTCCCTAAGAATTGGAGTGGTCAGCATCTGGATACAGGGGAGCACAGCCCTGAGGCAGAGGAGACCAGCAGGAGAGTAGGTGAGGCAGTTCCCGACCAACCGGCCAGCAGGCCGAGGTCGACTCTGGGCAGTGGTGGCTCTGCCCAGAGGGGCGCATTTGACTGAGGCCAGCTCCAGGCTCCCTGGCAACCAGAAATCTGAACAGTGAAGTGTGGGCAGCAAGGGCAAACGCCTGAGGGAACGAGAAATTGAACTCCTGCAGGGGAGGGACTGTGTGAGAGACTCGCTCCAGCAACAAGGAGAGGAAGCTCCTCACAGGGCTAGAGGCGAGCTAGAGTCCTGTGGGGAGCAGGAGTGGGGGAGCGGGGGAGCGGGGAAGTGCACCAGCTGGGGCAGCGAGAGGGCCGAAAACGGTGCTGCTGGGCCACTGGGGAAACAGCAGCTTGAAGCTGAAGCCCCTGCAAAGGGGAAGGCCCAGCCCTGCACACCCACACAGGCCCCCAGGCTCCGAGGAAACTCCAAACTGGGAGCCGAGAACTAGTTGTGGAGGCAACTGACCTGCCTATTGTCTGAGACAAAGGCCGCAGATCACAGAGGCCACATAAAGGACTCCTTGGAGAGCTAGTCTGCTTGGAGGATTGGCTCTTGCCCAGGGGAGCTGGGCAGAGTTGGCGGACCCCGGGCACTGTTGATGCACAGGGGCTGCCTTCTCCAGGAGATGTGAGGCAGGGCCAGTCATCACAGGAACCAGCGAGGTTGCAGGCTGCCCTACAGGGGTGCCAGGTGCCCATCACAGGCAGGAACCTCCACCAGGAGTGGGAGGGGGACACCCTGCGGGCTCCAGAATACTGGCAGCCCTAAAACCCAGCTAGGCTACTGAAGGCCCAGACTACCTGGGGGCTGACACTCAGAATCAGCCCTGACTGTGACAATCAGAGGCCCTGCCACGCCAAGACCAGCTAGATTATAGACTGCAGAGACCTGATCAAGAAAAAGAGGCAGCCTCAGGAAATGGATTGCTGCTAATCTCGAGCACCTGAGTTATACCGAGAGCTACAAGAACTATTAATCCCCAACATATCCTTTTCAAAAGTTACTTCTTGCATATTCTTAATCCCCCCCTATCTCAATCCACCTAAATACCCAAGACCCTCCCCCTACTCTTGAATTAAAAGTCTACTCACTCTCTGGCTACAATGCATTCCAAGTTCTCAATCTAAGTATTCCTCCCTTCCCCAGCCACCTAAACCCTTTCTTTATTCTTTTCTTCCTTCCTTTTATTTCTTTCTTTCCTTTTTTTTTTTTTTTTTTTTTTTTTCGTTTCTTCCTGTTAAAGCCCACAGGTTCTGGCTCCACCTGGACCAATCAGAGATCATAAAGGGTGAACAGACACCTAAACCCTTTCTTTATTAATATTGATTTCTCTTTGTCTTGTGAATTTCTCCCCCTTTTTTTTCCCTGCTAAAAGTCCTCAGGTCCAGGCTCCATATGGAACAATCAGGGATTATTAAGGGTGAACAGCAATCTAAACACTTTCTTATTATTATTATCATCATTTTTATTTCTTTTTTCCTTTTGGGTTTGTTTGTTTGTTTGTTTGTTTCCTGCTAAAAGCCCACAGGACCAGAGTACAACCAGACAGCCCAAATAAAGGACACACCAAGAACAGCAAGTGCAGAAAATCTGGGAGACTGCAACATTGAACTCCACAAATCTATCACAGAAGGGTGCTCAACGAAGGCAAGGAAGCAAAGCAGGTTAACACAATGGAAAAAAAAAAAAAAAGCAAGAACAGAAACCCAAAATGGGGAAAAAAAGAATCAGTCCATCACCAAAAGGAAAGGAAGAATCCCCAGAAAGAACACAAAATGAAACAGAGGCATCTGAAATATCAGATAAGGAATTCAAAAGAATGATGATAGAGAAACTCAGTGAGCTCAGCCACATCAAAGAAAAGTATAAACAACTCCAGGAGAACTACAAAGAACTCCAGGGAAGTTACAAGGAACTTTCTGAGCGCTATAACAGCATGAAAAAAGACATAGAAACTATCAATAAGTGACTTCATTTCCAGGAGGAAATGAAGAATCCAATTTCTGAATTGAAGAATACAGTAGAAGGAATCAACAGTAGGCTAGAGGAAGCAGAGGAATGGATTAGCGAGTTGGAGGATAATATAGACAAATGCTCCAAGACAGTACAAGAGAATAAAAAAAGGCTGAATAAGACTGAAAGAGGGTTTAAGAGAGCTGCAGGACAACATGAAACGTAACAACATCCGTATTATAGGGATACCAGAAGGAGAAGAGAAACAAGGAATGCAAAACCTGTTCAAAAAAGTCATGATAGAAAATGTCCCTAACATGATGAGTGAAAACATGAATCCAGTTCAGGAAGCACAGAGGGTCCCAATGAGGATCAACCCAAACAGACCAAAACCAAGGCATGTTATTATTATTATTATTATTTTTAAAGATTTTATGTCATTATTTTGTAGAAAGAGGGGAAGGGAGAGAGGCAGAGAGGGAGAGAGACACCAATGTATGGTTGCATTTCACCTGCCTCCAGCCACAGACCTGACTGGAGACCTGGTTTGCAACCTTGTTACGTGCCCTGGCTGGGGAATCAAACCTGCGACCTTTGGGTTCACAGGCCGGCGCCTTAACCACTGTGCTACCAGCCAGGGCAGGTACGTTATTATTAAAATGGCTAATTTCAAAGACAAAGAGAGAATCCTAAAAGCATCAGGAGAGAAATGACAAATAACATATAAAGGGGCTCCAATAAGGCTATCAAATGATTATTCAAAAGAAACAATTCAAGCCAAAAGGGAATGGCAAAAACTATTTCAAGTCATGGTAAAAAAAGGCCTGCAACCAAGAATACTCTACCCAGCAAGGCTCTCATTCAAGATAGAAAGAGAAAATGAGGAACTTCCCAGACAAAAAAGACTAAAAGAATACATCTCTACTAAACCAGCATTGCAAGAAATGCTAAAGGGTTTGCTATAAAAATAAGTAAACAAATAAAAGGAAGAAACAGAGAAAGCCAAAGAAGAATACAGACACAAAGGGAGAAAATGGTAATGAATAAGTATCAGTCAATAATTACCTTAATGTAAATGGACCAATCAAAAAGACACCAATCAATCACCTCAATCAAAAGACATAGGATAGCCGAATGGATAAGACAACATGACCCACATATATGCTGTCTTCAAGAGACCCACCTCAGAACAAAAGATCGACACAGATTGAGAGTGAAGGGATGGAAACATATATATCAAGCAAATGCACACGAAAAAAAAGCTGGAGTAGCAATACTTATTTCAGACAAAATAGACTTTACAATGAAGGCCATAAAAAGGGACAAAGATGGACATTTCATAATACTTAAGGGAACAATCCAACAAGAAGAAATAACTCTGATAAACATACACGCATCCAGCATAGGAGCTTCAAAATATATAAGGAAAATCTTGGAAGACTTTAAGAAAAACAGACAGAAACACACTAATAGTAGGGGATTTTAATACCCCACTATAAACAATGGACACATCTTCCAAAGAAAAAATCCCCAGAGATGTTGTGGCATTGAACAACACTCTAGAGGAAATGGACCTAACTGATGTACACAGAGTCTTTTACCCCAAAGAAGCAAAATGCACATGCTTTTCAAATACACATGGATCATTCTTCAAGATAGACCACATGGTATGCCACAAGACAAGCCTCCACAATACAGGAAAATTGAAATCATACAAAGTATCTTCTCAGATCACAATGACTTGAAACGAGAAACCAATCTCAAGGAAAAAAACAAAAATTCTCTAACTCATGAAGACTGAATAATATGCTTTTAAGCAATGAATGGGTTAACAGTGAGATCAAAGATGAAATCAAAAAGTTACTGGAAACAAATGACAATGAACACACAATAGCCCAAAACCTATGGGATACAGCAAAGGCAGTTCTCAGGGGGAAATTTATAGTAATACAGGCCTTCCAGAAAAGGTTGTAAGAAGTTTATAAAAACAACCTAACCACAAAGCTGCAAGAACTAGAGGAGCAACAACAAACAAAGCCCAGAGCAAGTAGAAGGAAGGAAATCATCAAGATCAGAGCAGAACTAAATAACTCAGAGATTCAAACTACAATTCAAAGAATCAACAGATCCAGGAGCTGGTTCTTTGAAAAAATAAACAAAATTGACAAGCCTTTATCCAGACTCATCAAGAAAAAGAGAGAGAGGACCCAAATAAACAGAATCAGACTGACAGAGGGGAAATCACAACTGATACCTCAGAAATACAAAAGGTTGTAAGAAATTACTACAAACACTATATGACAAAAAATATGACAACGTGGATGAAATGGACACATTTCTGAAAATGTATAATCTACCAAAACTGAACCCAGAAGAAGCATGAAGCCTGTATAGGCCAATAACAACTAATGAAATTAAAGAAGTAATCCCAAATCTCCCAAAGCACAAAAGCCCTGGACCAGATGGCTACACAGGTGAATTTTACCAAACATTTAAAGAAGAACTAACTCCTATCCTCCTCAAGCTCTACCAAAAAATTCAGGAAGAGGGAAGACTCCCGAACTCGTTCTATGAGGCCAATATTATTCTAATCCCAAAACCAGGGCAAGATCCAACTAAGAAAGAAAGCTACAGGCCAATATCTCTGATGAACATAGATGCTAAAATTCTCAACAAAATATTGGCGAATCGGATTCAGCAGTATATTACAAAGATCATACACCATGATCAAGTGGGCTTCATCCCCGGGATGCAAGGATGGTACAACATTCGTAAATCAATCAATGTAATACACCACATCAACAAATTGAAAGATAAAAATCATATGATCATATCAATAGATGCTGAAAAAGCATTTGATAAAGTGCAGCAACCATTTATGATAAAAACCCTCAGCAAAATGGGAATAGAGGGAGCATACCTCAACGTCATAAAGGCCATCTATGAGAAACCTGAAGCCAACATCATACTTAATGGACAAAAACTGAAAGCTTTCCACCTAAGATCAGGAACGAGACAAGGCTGTCCACTTTCTCCACTTCTATTCAACATTGTCTTGGAAGTTCTAGCTATAGCCATCAGAGAAGAAAAAGGAATCAAAGGTATCCAAATTGGAAAGGAGGAAGTCAAACTGTCATTATTTGCAGATGATATAATAGTATACATACAAAACCCGATTGGCTCCACCAAAAACTTACTCGACGTAATAAGCAAACGTAGCAAAATAGCTGGGTATAAAGTCAATAC